>JAVTVY010047192.1:0-247288 GCA_036873755.1 Hanleya hanleyi | reverse complement strand
GTAATTTTATAATATCAGTTATGAAATTAAATTTAAAAAGTAAGGAGAGGTTTCTTCAGTATTCGGTGGCGTATTTTGAGAAAACGTATCATACGTATCAAACGCCATATGTCAACATTAAGGTAGCGAGAGACAAAGCCACAGGTGATCCAGCTTTAAAATAGTGATTTTTCATTTTTTAAAGATTATTCAACTATAGATTTCACTTTATCATTTAGAGAAAACGCGAACATGGAGAGATTATTTATTTCTGGTGAAAATGAGTGAAAAAACCTATGCCCAGTTATGAAATCTGCAGGTAGTACGATCAGTGAGACAGGGAATTAACACCTTTCCGCGATCGCTCCAGCAGATGTCTGAACAATGTGTATTGTAGTTGGTCCTTGATCGGTGGTTAATTGCCTGTAAACTCGATCCTCCCCAAACAAATTAACAGGTAACACTGTACCCGCTATGTCATTTCCTGTACTTACTGTACTGTTATAATTTGTTTTGCTAATTTATATACAGACTCGAAATTGGTACTGTGGTGATTTATTTGTTTTATGTAGCTAAACAAAAGCCACGCATTGGTTTCCGTTTGACCTCAGTACAGCGAGCCATTCCGTATATAAATGGAATATCATTCCCTCACTGGCTCACTTATCCACAGTATATCTGCAAGTCATACATTTTCATAACATTCGATACTCCGGCCCAAGTAACATCCGTAGGGCCTACATTATTTATAATCACAAGAATATACTACAATGACTTGATATACCGTATAGAAGTGACATTCTCGGTATACGGAGCAGAGGTACTACATGTATGAACTATTACAAAGTCGAAAACTTTGACAACATTGAAAAACAGTAAACGAATCTCGTGTGCTGTAATCGACATTTCTGGTGAAGTACAGAAATGCTCTCCACTGTATCTGCTAATTCACAAAGATTAATTGATTGAAATTGTAGTTTAAGGGCCGCTTTCCATACGGATTTCGCGGCCCATCAACTCAATGTTTATTTAACTTTCACGGTACATTTCTTCGTTAATTTAAGACCTTTTGCAGCTCTAGATATTAAAATAAATAATTAAATAATAATAACAATGAGAGGGCAGAGGGAAATATAAATACAAGTAAAGAAGAGTCGTTATGTACAAGTTGGTAAGTCTTTTATTGGTTAGGTTATGCTGATAAATTTGTGTTGTAATCACGTGAATGATTCCTTTGTCTTGGCACCCCTTCGCACACACAAAGCCGTCCAGGATAAAATTGGGAGAACCGGGGCGTCTTCAGGATTTTTCAAGGTGACTTCCCTAACGACGCCCTTGGGAACAGGGTAGGTTCTTCCAGAAATCTGTGCCTGTAACAATTGCTTGGAGTGTCAACCCAAACGGAATTTTTTTTGGTCTAAAAATCCTTAAAAATCATAGTTCATACTTCACTTTGTATGAAAAAAATATTGAAAATTTTTTAATCTGATCAGAAACACACGTAATATGGGAGCAAAGTGGGCTTTTTCACACTTTCACAGCTGGCTTGATGACGTCACGCAGGGAAGTTGCCTGAGAAAAAACAGCGGATAACATGGAAAGCGAGTGCAGTCAGAGCTCAGGTTCAGATGTCGATTCGAGCGATATCAGCTGCTTAGATCGAAATATTTTTCGCCAAGAAGATGAAATAGACATAGAGGAGGATGATGACGGGCAAATTAACAGTTGTTTGCAGACCAACGGCAGAATTCAGCCCTATCAATTTGAGCCGTACGGCTCCGATTCTGACAGTGACAACCACTGACAACTAGCCCAGGAATGGCTGTAGTCTCGAATGACTCTGTAATCGACTAAGCCACGCCCACCTACACAGCAAAGGTTCTATAGCTATCTGACAACGTGGAACTCGACGACGACAGGATTCGGAGAGGTCGTTTGTTGAATAGTGATTGGTATGCAACTTGACTGGAAACCTTATTATCGTCATCTATAAAACCAAATGTCCATATATTTCAAACTGTATTGAATGTAGAACGATTCTGTGATGTAAAGAACGAGCACATCTGTGTTGTTATTGTTGTTACTGACCGAGGCAGCCTTTTCGAAGGGATAAACTCCGGGATTCGGCAGTATGGACAGTAAACTGTTGATAACTTTACTGATATACGTCTGATTTGAATTTTGTTTGTTTTCCCATAATCCCCATGAAATACCAATTTCAGAATTATATAGTTTGATAAAACAACCTTTGGACATTCATGGCGAAAAGTAAGCCGTGATGAGTGGATCGGCATTCACATTTGCTCAATTTTCGACAAATTACCTCAATTAAATTGAAATCGAATGATATTCCCACAATCTCAAATGTCAAGGGATTATGAAAGTATTATTATCACTTCTGTATCTACAGCCATTCACTCCAATTAGTGTTTTTTATTTATTTACTTATCAAGCGTATATATATTTATGAAAGATCATTTTAGTATTATTAGATAGTGTATATGAAATAGAGACTCATCCAGTCTAACCTGTAGGTGCTCAAGCAACAAATGCCACGCGAGAGCGAGCAGGGCATGTACAGCCGTCTCCCTGCCCGAGGCCTCGCCTGCAGGCTAGGTTCGTTCAGCCGATGTCCGTGATAGATTCTCCTTGTCCGATTTCTTTGCCGTCACCTTCTGATTGTTCTCGGGTTTGATAGTTGGAATAGCTGTTCTCTTTAGTTTTGGTTTGTACCCGAATTCAACTGCTACGCTGTAGATGTCCTCGAATGATGTCTAATTTCTGTCAAAATGTGCCGAGCAAATTATACGAGTACTGGCTCAGGCCCTCTTTCCACACTCTTGTGTTGCGTACAAATTTCGTCCAATTTGCAGCGATTTTCTCGTCTTTAGGCCACAAATGAATACTAACCCCGTCATCTGTAGTAAAACTGCAACCTCCCACTACACAACGTCGCGGCATACCTAACAAATGATGTCCCGATACTCCGAAAATCTCCAGAAATCAGCAGCTACTTACGACTGTGGTATACGGCTTTAACATAGAGAATACAAGACGGCTTCCCTCTGTGACGTCACAGCTGGAATTGACAGGAGAGCGATTTTCACCTTTCAAACGGCAATATCTCGCCAACCAGACTGCACAAAATTATGAAAAAAATATCATTATTTTCAGAATCGAAAGGACTATTTTTTTATATTTTTGACCTCAGAGCGTTTGGGTTGACCTTTAAGACCTTTTGCAGCTCTAGATATTAAAATAAATAATTAAATAATAATAACAATGAGAGAGCAGAGGGAAATATAAATACAAGTAAAGAAGAGTCGTTATGTACAAGTTGGTAAGTCTTTTATTGGTTAGGTTATGCTGATAAATTTGTGTTGTAATCACGTGAATGATTCCTTTGTCTTGGCACCCCTTCGCACACACAAAGCCGTCCAGGATAAAATTGGGTGAACCGGGGCGTCTTCAGGATTTTTCGAGGTGACTTCCCTAACGACGCCCTTGGGAACAGGGTAGGTTCTTCCAGAAACCTGTGCCTGTAACAATTGCTTGGAGTGTGTATTGGGATACAGGACGGCAGGTCACCGTCCTATATTGCGTGAAAGTCAAAGGATCATATTCTGTTTTGAGGCGTCAGTTCGGTGACATCTATGGGGTAGCGTGTCTGGCGTGGTATAGGGTCGAGTAATCTGGTTCTGGGCGTTTTTGTTGTGCGGCGTTGTCACTCAAGGCGCTGTTGATAATCGTCATCCGTCTTCTGTTTCATGTCTTGTCCAGCCCGTCTCTGGTCTTCGGTGTGCAGTGCCTGTATCATATTAAATAGAAGGTTTGTAGTCATTCGTGACCGTCAGTCACATAATACAAATAGGAATATATAATTAAGTGAAATAATAGATAAAGACATGAATAAATAACTAAACATTTCTACAGCTTCAATACTAGGTGAATAGACAAATAAACAGCTCGGTATTATTTCCGTATACATTATCGTTTGGTGGCCATAAAGTATTTGTAGGACAATGAGATAGGCGGCACTCAGTATCAAGTAACCCCGCCGTCACCATTTCCTGTAGTTTATGCCGAATATTGCTCGCCATATGCGTGTTGGCCGTGCTATTGTTGCCATGTATTCAATTAGATTTGGCCATCGTTTGTTTTGTAGGACTGTGGAACAGACGGCCCTCATACCAATGTAACTCCGTTGTTGCCATGCCTATTTTATTTCTAAAAGTGTCGGTGAAATTTTGGCCGGATGTTATATATGGATAGTTTATTAAGGCCATAATGTTTTGAATGGCTATTATGCATACGGCCCGCAGTATCAAGGTAACTCTGCTGCAACCATGCCCTTTGTTGAGGTCGAAAGAATGATTTGGCCTCTATCACATCCTGTGATAGAACTTGGTGTACTAGTAGTTGATTATGAAGAAAAAAATCGTTGACTGCGCATGCACGGGGGTAGTGTTATATACTGGAATAATAGCCAGCAGTTTTGATAAAATTTATTAAGGACTTGAATACCTGTTTTCTAATGGGGGGCTTAGGGTTTAATATCGCTGATAATGTTAAGGGAGTGTTGATTTTTTTTAAGTCGTTTCTAAGTGCCTCGCGTTGTGAGTAGTGTTTTGGGTATTCAAGTAGGACATGTTCTATTGTTTCTTCTACATTGTTGCATGCGGTACAGAGTGGTGAGGTGCTTTTCAGAGGCATGGACAGATGTGATTTAAGTCCGGTTTTGCCTAATCTTAATCTGGTGATGATACAATCATCACGTTTATTGTCTAACTGGAATCTTTTCTCTCCATCAAGAATCTTATGTAACCATCGACCACGTTCTTCTTCGTTCCATTCCTTTTGCCACTTGCTATCTATTTTGCGTCTAATGATAGTGTTGAGTTCTTTACATCCTAATCCCTTTGGTACATCGTGTGCAGTTTTCGCAAGACTGTCTTTGACAGTTTTATCGGCTGCTTCGTTTCCTCTGATGTTGACATGCTAAGATGGCGTCTATAGCCTCGTTGTGTATTTGCGTACAGATACATTATTTTGTGTATGAGATCCGGTCTACTGTCAGATATAGAATTTTCAATGGATGTGAGTCCACTAAGGGAATCACCGAGTATCACCGCACGGATTGGTCTGTGCTCGATGATCCATTCGAGAGCCTTAATCATAGCAATCAGTTCACTAGTGTATACAGACATATTGTCTGGAAGTTTGAAACCATTTTGTTTGTTGAGCTCAGGTATAACAAAAGCTTATCCTGTGTTATTACTTGCGTTTTACGATCCGTCTGTATATATTTTTAAGTATTTTTTTCAGTTTTGTTTGATATATTCAAGGATGGTGGCTCTAGTCTGGGTTGTCCTTCTTTGTGAGGTAGTCGTGTATACTTGTGTCCACGTGGGGTGACTCGAATTCCCAGGATGGACTAGTGATTTTGTCTGTGTCGCAGATGTGTGCGATGGGTATTTCGTGTTCTTGGAATAGGTTGTTTACGGTGTAGCCGAGGGGGCGGAGTCTTTTCCCCAGTTTTTGTTTAAATATTCATATTCACTTTTATATTAAAAAAATGTTGTGGCATGGGTGATTATCGCCCTTAGCTCTAGTTTTTCCTGCATATTTCAGTTCCTCTCGACTTAAACGAAGAGGTTTCTCATTGGTTTCTATTTGAAGACTACATAAGGCGGTTGACTTGAAAGTTCCAGTAGCTATTTTTAGAGCAGAATATTGAATGCTGTCTATCCTTTTCAGTTGTGTATTACATGGGGATTGGTAGGCGATGGACCCGTATTCTATTTTTGATCTAATAAGAGTTTGGTATGTGGTCTTTCCATGTGAGTTATCAGTCAAAGATCATGCCTAGATATTTAACAGTATTTTTTAATAAAATTTTCTGACCTCCCAGCCCCATTGAAGCCCCATTTATCCGCCCAACCGCTAATGGTATCTAGTGTTTTTTGCATTATACCTGTAAGTTTTTTATGGAACGTGCGGTTTTCCAGAGGGCAGATTCGTCAGCAAATAGGGACTGTTCTACTTCTGGATGTTTCGAAATGTTACCCCGACAAATGTAACATCCGTAGGGCCTACATTATTTCTAATCGCAAGAATATACTACAATGACTTGATATACCGTATAGAAGTGACATTCTCGGTATACGGAGCAGATGTGCTACATGTATGAACTATTACAAAGTCGAAAACTTTGACAACATTGAAATTACAAGCGTCTAGTCCGTCATTCATAATCCAACCGTCGTCCATTAGAGAATATCCGCGTCCATAATCCAAAGACCTATTCCATTTTCCATATAACAGTATTAGCACCAAATTCAAGAAGACAATCTAGTATACATAAAGTATACATTACAGTATGTATACATTACAGTATGCTGTAATCAACATTACCGGTGAAGTACAGAAATGCTCTCCATTGTATCTGGTAATTCACAAAGTCTAATCGCTTGATTCTTTATAGCGAGGCGTTTATTTAAGTACTTGACATTTACTCAAAACTCCCGTAAGGAAATATAGGCAATAAAATGAAAAACGTCGCACGGATGTACTCATCTTCGTTTTAACTTTGGTATGGACCTAGAGTTTTCAACTCGGATAACTTCCACACTTATCGACCTAGAGTCTTGAAATTTTCAAATTCTGTTTAGCATATATAGAACTAGTCAACGTGCTTCAAATTTTCTAAGTTCGCTTTAGTTTTTTAGATATTCGCGTTTTACTAACTTTAGCATTTTTTTAAAATAAACTTGAATAGGCCCTACAATCACCTCTATGACGAAATTATTAAAAGTGCGGCACAGTTTACCAGTTTAGATAGCTAATAATATTTTCCTTGAGTTTCAATAAATTTGCTCTAAGCATGTAGAAGATATGTGCTGTGAAGAATTGGGTATACTTTTCGAAAATACTACTGTTCAAAGCTGTGTAGAGTATTTATTCTTGAAAAAAATGCGAAATCATAATAATATCTAGTTTCTCCACAAGAACAGCTTTCAGAAAATATATGGCTCATGACCTGATCTGTTGGTGCAGTAGGTTAACTATTTGAACCTCGGAGAAAGAGGTATGTTGTTTGATTCTAACAACCTACAGGCTACATAAAATATCTCAAATGTAATGTCATTGCCTCTTGTGTTAATTGTCCATTTGTGTGTGATGCATCACCTACCACTCAAGTAATCAAATGACTTTTCATCGTTATTAGATTGGTATCTGCGTTTTCTTCCGGCAAACAAACATTCGGGTAAACAGTTTGTCAATAGGTGATGTTTAGAGTTAGATAGCTTTTGCTCTACCGCTCATTCAAGGACGCTTATTCGCTGCCAAATGACAATACAATATGAAGATAGTAGATTAATTGTTATTGTCCTAATTCTGATGAACATTTGGTGCAAACATTTAAAACAAATACTATTTTCTGTGAATTAAAACATGATAATTTACGGGGGTAATGAATCTTGAGCAGGATTTTTCCAAGACACCGACAATTGTAATCACATAAACAAGCTGAAAGAGACCCTGGTAGCTTTATAAGGAACAAATATCAAAATATGTCCGATGTCTGGAGAGACCTAAATCCGAACGTTAGAATGCTAAGGTTCACATGGCGGCAGAGGTATACAAGTGGTATACAGCAAGTTTGTGAAGATGTGTTCACACTGAAAGCAGGGAGTCTGGAAAGTGGTATTGCCTACACTTCTGTATCACACTGAATAGCGATTTCAAAAACTCAAATATTGAAAATCGAAAACCCAACTCCTAAATCATTTAGAAATTAGAATACGTTCATAATAATAACACTCATCATTGAAGTGGCAGTGAAAGAATGGTCTTCCTCAGGGTGTATCGGTGACTATTTCAGACACATTAATATTGCATCATCAAAATTCTGGACTATCTAAAAGTACATATTAGAACTGCTAGTATCACATACTACTATTAATAAGAAAACATAAGAAAGCAATTGCATGTTGGGCATGCATAATATAGAGATTATAATGCTGACTGAGTTACTGCACATAAAGAAGAGAAGTAAAAGGTATTTTATGTTATTGGTGGCCCGAAAGAAAGAGAAACAGGGAGACTAGAATACAGCAGTTACACTTATAGAATGATTACAGCCCTAAAGGGATACCACCCCCAACAATGAAACCTCAAAGGTCAAGATCTACATTTGAAAATCTCTGTCTAAACTCTTCCCATTCACATTTTTCGCAGATATACAATTTTCTACATTTATGAGTTTAAAATTCGGTGGAAATCATCCAGTCTTCCGTTATTCGTTTGCACCACGTTGGGAAGTCTGCCAAGAATACACTTCGCAATCCAAAAATATATGTGCTAGAGTAATAGATGTTCGATCGATGTCGATGCTTGTACAGCAACAATAACCTCCAGACGTAACTCGGAAAATTCGTCCTCTCAGCTGCGACAATACGATGTTCTAAAACTTTAACTTCCATCTTTCAGAGTGCCATCTTAATTCTGGTTTACAGATACCCGACTAACTTTTACTGACGATCAAGTTTAGTTTGATGGAGCACAACAATACTTTTAATTTATATTCCTACGAAGTAGGCTACAGATCGCAAATTGTCCGGTAATGAGTGAGTGAGTCAGTCCATCCGAATCCTTTCGTCGGCAAAATAAGGAGAACCGTTGACATTGACCTTGATTTTTGGCATGAACGTGCATTAGGGCATTGTTACCAGCAAGTTCTGATCTGAAATAATTCTGATTAAAATTAGATATAATATTAACACTTCAGTATATTGTTACAGATACATACCATCCATGTGGCCTTTAACAGTATCATGTTCCTTTTATGACCATGAAGCCCCGGGAACTCCTTATCAGTGGATTTAAAAGTCATTAAGGCTTGTCCTTGGAACAAACACAGAGAGAGGCTCTATCGGAGCCTTGTGGTATTTAACAGTGATTTATATCCAAGCCCACTGAGATAAGGCTGGTTTGTACTCGTGCTGCTGTCACATCAAATTACAGTGGTCGGTGTCCTGTATAGCAGATACTATAGTATATTATGCCTGTCAACTACCCTGGAACATTTCCTAGCTTAGACATTAAACAGCCCGCTAAACTTGCCATCAAATGTGATAAGTCTGGGAGTACAAGAATGTGCGGTGTATTTTCTCTGGACTGTGTAGGCTGTACAGTCTGAATGACGACAGCCTAGCAGAATTAGTTAAAGCTAGGTGGTTTAACGTTTATCAATGAAGAAAATCCCCGATCAACCACCATAGAATATAATGTGAAACAAGAAAACCGGAATAGTACATTCATCAGATTGCCGATGCCCAAAATGTGTTGTCTCATATATCTAGATAACAACGTGATGTAGAGACGCTATTTATTCGTCTTTGTACCGGTTATGCTCAGGAGAATGACATAGAATCATTATTATCTTGTGCATAGAAGGTGTTGGTCTTGAGTTGAATTACCGTAAACTACATAAATGCTACCTTTCTACTATAGTACTATATATAAAAATTTGTTGTATTGTTGGGAAAATAATGTGATTCAAAAAGTTGTTTTGATCCTGTACAAGGGCACTGAAAACCATTAAAGAGATGTAAATGTATTTTCACACGTAAAGCTTGAAATCTACTGAACCTATATTATTCAATCTGTTTCCTTTAATTAAAAAATTGTAAAATTAAATCGGCGAGTGTTATTTATTTTGGAATGAAGGCGCATTAAGAGACTGTTACCAACAAGTTCTGAGCTGACCTACTTTTGATGAAAATTTCTGGTGATTTTTGATGAAAATCACTGGCGATTCTGACTTGGGCGGTGCCCATCTTAATATAGGCAGGATTTCAACTGGGGGTGGGGATTTCCAAGAGTTCAGTTCGCGTTCGAGTCCTAATGCCTACTGCACTTCGTAGGTCCTGTGACGTTAGTCACACTGCCATGTTACAATATAGGAGAATAATTTGTCGACCATGTCCAATTTTACTGTTCAGAGGCATCTTGATTTTGACTGAGCTGCTCGGGTAAGCGGATTAACTCCATATAGCAATATTGAACTCACAGGTGCGTTGAAATACACACGCAACATGCATGACTGGATATATGACTGTTATCCAAATATCCCATTTTTATTTCACAAACGCGGTAACTCAGTTTGACATTAGGGAAAGAGGATAACTGTACCGTCCATACGCTGAACCGGTATTCAATATAAGTAACAGTACAATAGCTTGTAGCGACTCTGAAACTTCTTGGTGTGACTCTGGACTGTAGACTAAAGCAAACTAAAGTAAACCAATGTTCTTAAGAGAATTGCCAAACTTATATTTCAACACGGAAGAAAGAATATTTATTTTAGCTTCATTCTGTCAAATTTTTATTTTGTGTGACATTTTTTTAGTGATACCAGCACTAAACTGGAAAATGGAGCGGTCACAAGAAAGAACTTTACGCTTTGGGGATATTTTATTAGTTAGGGCAAATATTCCGACCCTCCAGTTAAGTTGGACGCCAGCCGTTGTCATTGAACTTTTTAGGATTGTAAATAACCAAGGTCCTCATTACCTTCGTGACATTGTTCAACGAAAGTCCCAGTCCCACTTAGGCGAACATCTTTATGAAGCTTGACGATTTAAAATCGTAAGTACTAGTAAGATACTCGCAAGCTATTCATAAAGACATTCGCTATGATTCGTAAGCCATCGCTTTAATCCGTAAGAAAATCGTCTCCTCGGTTTCATCGCCTTGCCAATTTCAAAATGTTAAAAAATTTCGGAAAACAATACAATTTTGCCTTAAATCGCAAATATTCGTAATTTTATCGTAAATAATCGTACGTCGTCGTAACTACGTGGTAATGCATCGTAATTCAGTCCTAATTTAATCGCCTTATTGGTAACAGTTCCTGTAATAATAGCCGCGTCGCCGCTTATTTACGGAAGTCTCACGTGATTCGGCACGTGACCCAAACTGTCATAAAAACGTCGTAAACACGCAGTAAAACCTTCGTACGTATTCGCAAGACATCGTGAAATAATGGCAAGTAGTCGTATTCACTTCGTAAACGTTCGCGAATACATCGCACATATTCGCAACTGTATCGCACTGAATCGTCTCAATTTGGGTGCGAATATCGCTAACTGTCGTACAAGTATCGTATTTCTTCGTAACTGCATCGCAAACAGTCGTAATTATTCGTAAACATGTCGTATCTATTCGCCCCAAATGACGGAAAAACCGGCTTTTGTAAAGCGATTCATTACAAACCATTATGACCGTTGCATCGCAAAGTTTCGTAAACAAGTTCGCTTAAGGACTCGAGGCCAGGGGTAGCGCCTGATACTAGACACCCTCGTTTATTCTGTCTCATTCCATCACAACCACTCCACATACCTATATATGTTTTATATGGTTGGAAAGATCACGATTCGGGCGTTCTAAATAAAGTAAAAATTTAATTCTTACGTTTATTTCACCGGTTTTGTTGGGACTGGGGCTTAAAGAAAACCATTTACGATCTAAGATCGGGCGACATTCTTGAACAGCCAGATGTTAGAACCACTAGGTTTGGTGTGAAATCGTTAAGATAGCTGCCAAGTTTTTTAATATTCTGCATAACGATTTTCGTATCACTGAAAATGTTAAGAATTATAAAAATCTTGTGAACAACTGGAGGGATGTAGAGTGTTCGTAACAGTCGACATAAATAGCTCTTCGAGCGAATGTTTTATCGTTTGTATCTACCCGACTCTAAATAAAATTGGATTAGATACAATGATGAATCGTGTATGAAGGATTGCAGATGGACTCACAAGGACACATTATGGCATATCATTAGTTGTCTCTCCGGCATTAGATCGCTATACCTTATATAGGGTCCTTGCTTAGATCAATTTCAGCAGAAACTATTTACTTTTACTATATATCCTGTTCCGATTCAACGAATATGCTGTAGAACATACGTATGTCGTTATTTTTTAGATCATCGAGACATAACTGTAAATTTATGCTATCTGTTTCGAGTCACAAAGAAAGAGAAAATATAAATATAACTTCAAAAAATACTGTGAGTTTATACGTTAGTCTAGCAGCCAAAACCCTAATATGGGATTTTGTCTGTACCCCCCCGTACGTAAAGTTTTAACTGCCTGGGTGAAAGATTGATCCGTTTTCGTCCTGAAAATCCATGTTTGCCACGTAATCTCATGGCCAGACTTGTTATACAGAGGTTCAACGAAGTACCCCAGATGCAAAACTGGTTCTACTAAAGAGTAGAGGAGTGTTGTGCAAACGTTTTACCTGAAATATAGAAATATAGACCGTGAGCCAATAGTCCAAATTCTCCCCCCCCCCCCCTTCTCCGGGAATTGTATAAAATATATTTTTCTGGGGTAGCTTAATCCATGTCTTTTTCGATATCTGTTTGTTTGCCAGTGGAATATTGGTGAAATAGAAGTAGAGGCCAACAAAATGTTTGTGGTCTTGGCGTCATTTCAACAGGCAAAAACCTGAGCCCTTGTCGTTTTCGTTTTGTTTGTCAAACTGAAGGCTTTAGCTCAACGTGCTTGTTTTAAACCGAGCATTGTCACATCTTAGCCTCTGTATATGTCATTCGCCAAATATATGTAGATTTATTATTTTGATGGGAAATTTAAGCCATCGGACGTCGGGGATTACAGGTTAGTTTTTCTGGGTTTTCAAGCAATTACCAGGTTTACCCCATATTGGGGCGTTTACTCCAGGCAGACGTCCTCGATGCTCATCCATTAACATCACATGAGTTATTTGTATGAACTGAATTGTCATCACAGCTCCAGAGCTAGTGATCTAATTCCGCTTAAACCGATGTTAGAGACCGTGTGGATACTTCATCGTCTGCACATGAACACCTTCAATAAAAGCGCCGCTGAGATATCAAGGCTACGTCTGAGAATCCACCGTATTCGTGTGTCCGAATGTGAGGTGCCGAGGGAAGATTTCCTGTAGAGTAATATGATTGACTTTAGTCGCCTGACGTCAATGTTTCCCACCTATTGCATATCGCTCAAATTCAGGATAAAATATATTGGTTAAATTCAAAATGGCGCTCATATGAGGTCATCCAAAGATCACGCTTTTTGAGGTTGCTCGTATAATTCAAGGCATTATATTTAATAATAGTGGTAAGTTACAACCCCCTAGTTAAAGGGATGAGAAAAATATTTAGGGGGCTATTTCGTCCGCCCCCCCCCCCTCCCCCCCCCTCTTCCACCCCTTAAACATTGTTCTTACCCCTTTAGCTAGGGGCTTGAATCTTACCACACTTTACCCTTGGGCCAAGCTCTCTTATTGCCTCTAGTTTTAACGTCATTTCGTTTTATCGCATTTGGTCATCTCCCATTGTTCTCGCAATTTCGTTTCGGCTGTGGAATCGTTCTTATATTTGTTTACTGAATACTAGTAGTTGATATTCGAAGTATTGATTTGTGCATTTAGACACTCCAGAAATCATCATGCTCATCTTGATCATGCATCATTGATGTGACTGAAACGATCACCGATACACAACGAGGAAAATCATTCTTTCGCTGCTCTTCCAATAGTTTTATTGCAGGAGCGTATTCAAAATTCTTTAAAGTGATCGTAAACCCTCAAGTAATGTTTCCATCAAATGAAAGACCATTGCGAACTATGTCGGAAAATATTTATTTTAATTTTTTACGATTTTATTACACAGAGTAAACTGCAAATAAAGCATGGTATTCTATGGTGGTCTGTTGCAATCATATTTAGGTGCAGTGACGTCACACTGCCTTAATACATATATTTCAAACTTTGTATGCACTTTACAATGCTTGATTCAAGTTAAAGGTGTGTACACTTTGAATTTCAACACACTCGCGGTCCCAATGTGCATATTTCACCAAAATCTGGGTGACGGTAACTCGTAAGGGTCAAGTCAATTTGAATCTTGCATTTAATTTCCCCGAGTTTGGTGAAACATCCACATTGGGGTAAATTGACAATATCCAGATAATATTCATTTAGCGATGTGTCGGACGGTATGGCAGCTCCACTTTAAACACCCAAAAATGGTTCAGAAAGATAGATAAATGTATTAGGAAGATATCTAGACCACTCTAAAAGTGGCGCAAATTCGATTTCTGGGTGATTGGGAGCAACAAATACAATCGGTGTAAATTGACCATATGCAGATAATACCCATTTAGCGCTGTCTCGGAGGGTATGGCATCTCCACTTTAATAGCCCAAAAATGGGTCAGGAAGATAGATAAATGTATTAGGAAGATATCTAGACCGCTCTACAAGTGGCGCAAATTCGATTTCTGTGTGATTGCGAGCAACAAATACAGTCGATGTAAATTGACCATATCCAGATAATACCCATTTAGCGCTGTCTCCAAGGGTATGGTATCTCCACTTTAAACGCCCAAAAATGGGTCAGAAAGATGGATAAATGTATTAGGAAGATATATAGACCACTCTAAAAGTGGCTCGCAAAATATTGTGGAATGTACACAGATTTTACTACGACCCTTTACAAATGTTCTTAATAGCACACATTTTGAAGTATTGTTCTCAAGTTTATATTCACAGCGAAGAAAATTTAGTGGGAAAAACATGGTCCCATTCGTGTTAGGAAAAACATAATGGTTGTCGAAATTTATCGATTTTCATAAAGGTTACTACTTTCACATAGCGCGATTGAGAATATCGAAACGTGAATAAGGAATAAGGAAATAACTGGGTGCTCTTGCTTGAAGACTTCCGGAAAATGGATGGTTATATCCATTTCTCGGTAAATACTCAAGTTTAGGTTTTTGGGCAACTCAGTATCCATATCATCATAAAATCGTAACAATTATTCCTAAGGCCTATGCATACTGCGTAAATACTAATCTGCTATATATTAAGGTATTCAAGAATAAGCTTTTATGGGACCCATCTCAAATTAAAACGATTGTTATTCTCTGTTCATATGAATATTTACTTTTAGACAAAACCGTGATTAAAGAGGCCGATATAATCCCAATTTGAGGACACGTTAAACGAACGCCGTGTATGATATCTTGTCTTCTTAAACATTTGTTTCCAGAAGTACAGTACTTTTGTATAGCGCTCTCATTTTACCATCTTCATTAATAGACGTTTTACCTGAAATATAGAAATATTGACCATGAGCCAATAGTTGAAATTCTCGGGGAATTGTGTAAAATATATTTTTCTGAGATAGCTTAATCCATGTCTTTTTCGATATCTGTTTGTTTGCCAGTAGAATATTGGTGAAATACAGGTAGAGGCTTGGCGTCATTTCAACAGACAAAAACCTGAGCCCTTGTCTTTTTCGTTTTGTTTGTCAAACTCAAAGCTTTAGCTCAACGTGCTTGTTTTCAACCGAGCATTGTCACATCTTAGCCTCTGTATATGTCATTCGCCAAATTTATGTAGGTTTATTGCTTTGATGGGAAACTTAAGCCATCCGACATCGGGGATTACAGGTTAGTTTTTCTGGGTATTCAAGCATTTACCAGGTTTACCCCATATTGGGGCGTTTACTCCATGCAGACGTCCTCGATGCTCATGCTCATTGATTAACATCAGATGAGTTATTTGTATGAACTGAATTGTCATCACAGACGAAAGGTATATGCAATCGAAGCCAGGAGATTGGACGTCGCTTTTCCTGTCGCGCTTCGCGTCGCCCTTTGCGTCGCCTTCCGGTATTTCAGGACAAAATCGAGCTGCGCATGCTTAGGGAGCAGCTATTGCGATGTGAATCGTATGGTGAGGCCGCCATTTCATGAATGAGCTCTGCCACTATCGATGAAAGTAATGTCGGCGTAAATGAATAATGCTTATCCTGCATTATCGTATAGCTTTTAAATGGTGTTAAATATTAGTCCATGCTTGGAATGATACCTGTTATGAAATTATCTCTCGGAAAGATCGTGGAAATGTCGGATGATTTGAAGACTGCAAAAGTACTATTATTCTTCAATTAATTCTTAGAAAGAGTAGAAAGAATAAAATTCTCACAATAAAATAACTTCAATTCCATCATAATTTTCTCTTCTTTTTTTTCTTTTTGAGAACTATAGGACTATCTCTCTCCGCTAAATTGAAAGCTTATAGATCTACACTACAATCTGTCGGAACGTGACAGGTTGAGTATACCGGTATACACTGTTGGACAGCAGTAAATAAAAGGATATTTTCAACGGCATGGGCAATGTGGTCACATAAGCAGGTATACTGTGAGGACATTTGAAAAATGAAAACACACAAACATATAAAAGCATGCACACATAAAAGCCACACACACATTCACCGGTAAATCCAATGGGAATAGAGAAATTCAAGACGATGTACGGATGTGGGGGTTGCTTATCTTTTGGAAGCGAGAATATAATGTATACAGTACAACACAGCCAGTTGCAGACTTTCCTAGAGGTAAGTTCATAACAGGTATCATTCCAAGCATGGACTAACATTTAACGCCATTTAAAAGCTATATGATAATACAGGATAATCGTTATTTATTTACGCCGACATTACCTTCATCGATAGTGGCAGAGTTCATTCATGAAATGGCGGCCCAACCATACGATCCACATCGCAATAGCAGCTCTCTAAGCATGCGGAGCTTGATTTTGTCCTAAAATACCGGAAGGCGACGAGAAGGGGGACGTCGCGGTCGATGTCGTGGGCGACATCACGTTTAAAAAGGGCGACGTCGCGTCGCGTTCTATCTCTTAACATCATTAGAACGCGACACGACGCGAGACGGGGGAGGCGACGGGAAAGGCGACGTCGTGGGCGACGGCACGTTCAAAAAGGGCGAAGTCGCATCGCGTTCTATCCCTTAACATTATATGAACGCGATACGATGGGCGACGGGGAGAGCGACGTCGCGGTCGACGTCTTGGGCGACGTCGCCCTTCCCGTCGCCTGCAACGCGCGACGCAGAAATGGCCGGATCAGAAAACCATAGTTTTGTGCAGAATATCTGATAACGTGTTTTTGCACATTTAGTCCATGAGCCAGACCCCAAAATTTCATCAATTGGTACCACCTGGGGTGGCAAATTCTCATTGTGTTTTTTTGAAAGTCCTATATCCTAAGACGAAAAAAAACTTTGAAAGCAATCCGGGACACACAGCTTAGTGGTAGTAATCACCTCTTAAAGACGGACACCCGAGTCCAATCTGAGGGACCAGATTTGAGGGTAGGGGAAATATAAAGTTTAATATCTTTGCAAATAATGGTGATATAGTGACATTTGGCCACTCGAAATGTTGGTAATCTGATCCTCTATATGTTGGTATCTGTTATATGCTAATATGTCAATTATGTAGGTCACCAGAGGTCAAAAGGTCACGAAATTTGACCTCTGTCTAAAACGTGACAACCTGTAGGAAAACTCGCTGCAGATACCATACCAGTGGGACTTTCTTAACCAAAATGGGTTCAAATGGAAGCCAAGAAGTACCCAAGTCTATAATATGTCTAAACAAGTGGAGTTTATTATTACTTACACTGTGGCACAGAACTGTTTTTGACGCATTTTCAAAAATGGTCTTTTTAATGTGCTAAAATCAGGCAAAATTGTATGAAGTTGGACAGCTTGAAAGTAGCTGCATATTTTGACAAATAACTACTCCAAATGCTGATGGTCATGTCTTAGGTCTATTCAGGGATTAGTTAAGCTACATTTCGAGGTAATTAGGTCGCCAGAGGTCAAGGTCAAAGATTGCCAATTATTAATTTTCTACATTTTTACTTGGGACTTTCATATTACCAGTTTCAAGTATAGAGCATCAGAGACATCGCTGGTGCACCCTGTACCGTATATCCCGTAGGGCATAGGGTAAACCAGAGTGCGAATGCATCAGGTATGGGTGTCCGCAGGGGTCAACGGTCAATCGTCCTCCAAATCCCCTTTATCACTCGTTAAGGCGCTGAGACGGGCGTTAAGGCGTTGAGACGCTCGTTAAGTCGTAACGACGGGCTTTGACGGGCGTCACTGCATTTCGATGTATTGGCGGCAATTCCATGAAAATCAGAGCTTCTGAGCTAGTTCACCAGGGCGTTGAAGCGTTAAGCTAAGCGTTGATGTGTTACCATCTATAAAAGCAAGTTTATTCCCAAAACACGCACAGTCGACATTCAACCATCAACACGGCTTATACTTGCTCTAAGTGCGAACGCACGTTCACTAGACGTTAAGACATGATGCGACACGAGAAAAATATACATGGGATTGAAGACCCCGAGGCACAAGAAGCCGATACAGAGACTGATGAGAGTCCATCGGCTGATACCGAAACAGAGATTGCTGAGGTTCTATCTAGTGATACGGAGAGCTTGACCTCAGATAGTCAGCCTACGTCCGAGGAAAGTGAGGCAGTACCTACCTTCTGGGATCGTATTGTGAGAGCAGCTATCAATATTCACGCTGCAGCAACCGAGAACGCCGGACAGGATTAACTTACAACAGGCATACACCCAAATGCGCCCCTGCATCAAGAGAACAGCCATGGCGATTTATGAAGAGTATACCTTAATACCGCTTGAAATGAAAGGCGACCCCACGCACAGGTCCATCATGAAGACCAAGCGTCACTTGGAAGAGGATATGGGGCTACCACCCAACGAGGCCCTGGAAAATGCGATCAGAATGCGCAAACAACTCTTTCAGGACATGCTGCCTCAGTGGTATCCTGAACTGTCCGATGATACTTAGGTCACACCTAGCAAAGATGGAACTTTCTCAAAGAACGGCTTATAATTGGACAAGAGCAGCCGAGAATATGACAGATGCAGCGCCAAATGGCGGCTTCTGATCGGATAAGAGTCTTTTTGAATTGTAAACATGCCCAACGCGGCTCCCCCAGCGTGGGTATGATGTAACATTGGGGAGAATAAACATTGGAGAGAATAAGTTGTTGTTGTTGTTGTTCTCTCATCTGTCATCCTTGTTGTAGTTCTCTCTCCCGTCTATAGCATGGCGTCAATGTGTTATGCTAGGGCGTTAAGGCGTAATGACGGGCGTTGACGGGCGTCACTGCTTTTCCATTGAATTAGTGACAATTCCATGAAAATCAGAGCTTTTGGGCTAATTCACCGGGGCGTTGAAGCGTTGAGCTTGGCGTTGGCGGGTGTTGCTACAAGATGCCACTTCAAACGACGCATTCGGACCCAGAAAGATCCATTTCTACCCCAAACACCTTCCTTCAAACTCCCAAAATATCCACTTTAGCTACTACTCGTAAACTCACTCACTCACTCACTCACCATCGTTAGTGCGTTCATGCGTTAAGACGGGCGTTGGACATGCCTCATTCATTCATTCACTCACTCACTCGCTCACTCACTCTGGGAGTTCATTTGGACCGTTTTGGCCCCATCAGCCACTGAGGCAGCATGTCCTGAAAGACTTGTTTGCGCATCCTGATCGCATTTTTCAGGGCCTCGGTGGGTGGTAGCCCCATATCCTCTTCCAAGTGACGCTTGGTTTTCATGATGGACCTGTGCGTGGGGTCGCCTTTCATTTCAAGCGATAGTAAGGTATACTGTTCATAGATCGCCATGGCTGTTTTCCTGATGCATTTGGGCTGTTGTAAGTTATCCTGTCCGGCGTCCTCGATTGCTGCAGCGTGAGTATTGATAGCTGCTCTCACAATACGATTCCAGAAGGTAGGTTCTGCCTCACTTTCCTCGGACGTACCGTACGCTGACTATCTGAGGTCAAGCTCTCCGTATCACTAGACAGACTCTCAGCAATCTCTGTTTCGGTATCAGTGGATAGACTCTCAGCAATCTCTGCTTCGGTATCAGTCGGTGGACTCTCATCAGTCTCTGTATCGGGTTCTTGTGCCTCGGAGTCTTCAATCCCATGTATATTTTTCTCGTGTCGCATCATATCGTATCGTTCGCACTTAGAGCAAGTATAAGCCATGTTGACGGTTGAACGTCGACTGTGCGTGTTTTAGGAATACGCTTGCATTTATAGACAGTAACGCCCATCAACGCTTAGCTTAACGCTTCAACGCCCTGGTGAACTAGCTCAGAAGTTCTGATTTTCATGGAATTGCCACCAATACATCGAAATGCAGTGACGCCGTCAACGCCCATCTCAACGCCTTAATGTCCTATCTTTTCGCCTTAACGCCCGTCTCAGCGCCTTAATGAGCGATAAAGAGGATTTTGAGGACGATTGACCTTTGACCCCTGCGGTCACCCATACCTGGTGCACTCGCATCCTGGTGTACCCTATGCCTTACGGGCTATAAGATACAGGGTGCATCAGCGATGGCTCTGATGCTGTATACTTGAAATTGGTTGCAATGTAAATACATTGTAATATGAAAGTCCCATGTAAAAATGTAGAAAATTAATAATTGACAATCTTTGACCTTGACCTCTGGTGACCTAATTACCTCGAAATATAGCTTAACTAATCCCTGAATAGACCTAAGACATGACCATTAGCATTTCGAGTAGTTATTTGTCAAAATATGCAACTAATTTCAAGCTGTCCAACTACATACAATTTTGCCTGTTTTTAGCGCAATAAAAAGACCATTTTTGAAAATGCGTCTAAAACAGTTCTGTGCCACAGTCTCAATAATAATAAACTCCACTTGTTTAGACTTATTATAGATTTGGGTACTTCTTGGCTTCCATTTGAACCCATTTAGGTTAACAAAGTCCCATTGGTATGGTATATGCAGCTAGTTTTCCTACAGGTGGTCACGTTTTAGACCGGGGTCAGATTTTGTGATCTTTTGACCTCTGGTGACCAACATAATTGGCATATTAGCATATAACAGATACCAACATATAGAGGATCAGATTACCAACATTTCGAGTGGCCAAATGTCACTATATCACCATCACTTGCAAAGTCATTCAACTTTATATTTCCCCTACCCAAAAATCTGGGTCTCTCAGATTGGACTCCGGTATCCATCTTTAAGAGGTGTTTACTACCTTTAAACTGTGAGTCACGGATTGCTTTCAAAGTTTTTTTTTTTTTGCATCTATGGATATAGGACTTCCAAAAAACATAATGAGAATTTGCCACCACAGGGGATTTGGGAATACGCTTGCATTTATAGACAGTAACGCCCATCAACGCTTAGCTTAACGCTTCAACGCCCTGGTGAACTAGCTCAGAAGCTCTGATTTTCATGGAATTGCCACCAATACATCGAAAAGCAGTGACGCCACCAACGCCCGTCGTAACGCCTTAACGCCCGTCTCAACGCCCTATCTTTACGACTTAACGCCCGTCACAGCGCCTTAACGAGTGATAAAGGGGATTTGGAGGACGATTGACCTTTGACCCCTGCGGACACCCATACCTGGTGCACTCGCATCCTGGTGTACCCTATGCCTTACGAGCTATAGGGTACAGGGTGCACCAGCGATCGCTCTGATGCTCTATACTTGAAACTGGTTGCAATGTAAATACCTTGTAATATGAAAGTCCCAAGTAAAAAAGTAGAAAATTAATAATTGACAACACTGTAAAAAGTGGAAACATGTTTAACGTTTCATTTTGAGATGGGTAACATGTGAGATGCTTCATATTGCTACATGTTTCACCCTGTTTTTCATGAAAACATGTCTCAAAGACGTAAGATTACAGCTATTTGAGGGTTGTGACATGTTTCACTGGCGTTGCCGTTTCACTATAATGACCCGAATAGCTGTTTGAAACATCAAAGCCGAAACACGTACAACCAAGTCGCAAAGGCGACATGTCTCAAGGAACACAGTATAAAAGACAGATAATGCTGTCTGGTGCATGAAAGCACTAGTTTCCAAAAATTTATTTCTGGTCTTTAGCGATCGTGAATATATCTGTCGGTATTGAGAATAAACAGACCGACCATCATTTAATTGAATTATTTGCATCGTAATATAACTCTTCCAGGCCTAGGGTATTTCAGCCCTGCCAAGGCCTTGGAAGAGACTTGCCACTAAATATTTTTGTACTTCTTGAGTCTAAAAGCCCCCACAATATATCTTGGAGAGCGCTCTGCTAGAAAGTGCACAAAAAAAATCCAATCCTTGAACACTTCACAGTTACGTCATATTCTAAATATGAATTTTTGGTCGATTTTTCGGTCAGATTTTCCATTTTGTTTCTTTGTGCTACGTTCTCCGAAGTAAACTACAGGGTATATTAGGGAAGAATTATCTGATGTGGAATAAAATAGTTCATGCATTCTTTTATCCACAAAAACAAAATCGCGAAGAAAAAGATAAAACATCACTTTTCTGGTACCCCACATGTCCGCCACTTTAAATTTACCAATGATCCTTTTCTGGGAGGGGTATGCAAATAGGGACAAACTGACTCAAATATATTACGCTGTAAAATCAAGCTCCTAATAATTTGTTGTTTCGGAGATATATCGTAGAAAGTTTGGTGGGGATGAGGGCATGATTCTCCTTCATGTTCGGAAGGGTTAAGAGTAATCTCGTTAACCATTCATACCAACAAAATACACAGCAGCGTTGCTATAAAAAAGAGTGACATTGATGGGACATCAATGAGAGTTCGCGTTGGGAGAAACAACAACTGTGTTCTCTATGTGACCAAAGCTATACATCCAGTATTTTAAATGTGTGTAGCGCATCAGAAAATTTTCTGGACGTATTCAATACGATTGCCCTATATATGATTACAACATTGCGCGGGATTCGGCCATTGTGTGACACAAATGACACCAAACCAGGCATCTTCACATTTCAAGTTAAATACTACACTAATGTTCCGTCATTTACCTTCACCAATTGTTCAAACTGGGAAATGCACGTGATATCATATAGCCAATCAACATAGAAACTTGCCAACGCAGTGCAGCGAGGATTTTCTTTGATGTCAGTCTGTGTTATTTCCAAATATGGCAAGTGGTGGTTGTATTGATGTTAACTTCTTTCGAATAGCCAATCAAATCTGAATTTTAAAGAGGTAATTGCACTCCTCCTAATATGGATCACGGAATGTGTATAGAGCTATGACATCACCAAACTCGTATTCTGATCAAAAATTGTGTTATGTTCAGCCAGGGCAACTCGTGTAGTGTTCGACTTGGATATGCGAAGATGAAACCAGGAGGAGAGAGGGGATATTATTTTTCATCGTTATGAAAATATTGAATATTGTTGGTGTGTGAAAGCAATGTTCCCCCTTCCTCACTGACTGTGACCACTGTTGCAACAACTCGAGACGAGTCCAGGCTCCGTTATTTAATAATCATCTGCGATCCGTATTCCATTCCCCGAAACTGAATGGAATTTCAACGACTCTTTGGGCAGAGATATTTACCGCGAGCTGATAAATCAGTTTCAAGTTGCAGACATTCAACAATCTAAATTAGCAAGTATGGTCTATATATGTATGTAATATAGCACCCCCTGTTGAGAACTTCTTCCTGTGTGCTGGATTAGGTTGTGTCATATCAACACACTGATGTGGAACTTAAGTAAATTATTATTATTATTGGTTAATACCTGAATGTAAATGTACCATTTGGTGTTCACCAAAATTTCAGCACATTATTGTCATGGACAATTTGCACGCTATGATAAATTGGTTCACATCAGGAATTATGATGTACCGAACTTGTATCTGTCTGGAATTATCATATTCATTGTTAACCTGCGGATCAAGCTGGTCTGTTATATATGTTCCTGCCTGTAGCCTATGATTATTGTTGGTCATACCTGAGTTTGAATTCCGTTGAAGATAAGAGAATAAAAACTGATGCAAGTTGAATTTAATAAATGTTTCGTGTATTTTTGTTTCTTTCACAGGCGATCTGGCGATCTGATGAAACATGTAATGGGAGATAGACTATTTTGAAACACTTCCAAGTTTGAGACATGTTCGGACCCGTTTCGCTTGCGACATGTCTCAAAAGTTGGGACAAAGTCATGTTTGGGCTTAGACGTTTCATTTTGAAACATGTAGTTGACCGTAACATGTTTCAGATTGAGACAACACATGTTTCACTGTGCAGGATGTCACATGTTTCAAACGGACACGTGTTTAACGACGACATGTCTGATATTGAGACATCATTAACACACATGAGGATGACACGTGTTTCAAATTGAAACATGAAGCCGTTTCAAAATGAAATATGTGCGTACAAACATGTCCCAAAAGTTGGGACAAATTCATGTTTCATTTTGAGACGTTAAACATGTCGCCAATTCTTACAGTGAATCTTTGACCTTGACCTCTGGTGACCTAATTACCTCGAAATGTAGCTTAACTAATCACTGAATAGACCTAAGACATGGCCATTAGCATTTGGAGTAGTTATTTCTCAAAATATGCAACTAATTTCAAGCTGTCCAACTTCATACAATTTTGCCTGTTTTTAGCGCAATAAAAGACCATTTTTGAAAGTACGTCAAAAACAGTTCTGTGCCACACTCTAAATAATAATGAACTCCACTTGTTTCGACTTATTATAGACTTGGGTACTCCTTGGCTTCTATTTGAACCCATTTACGTTAAGAAAATCCCATTGGTATGGTATCTGCAGCGAGTTTTCCTACATGTGGTCATGTTTTAGTCAAGGTTCAGATTTCGTGACCTTTTGACCTCTGGTGACCTACATAATTGACATATTAGCATATAACAGATACCAAAATATAGAGGATCAGATTACCAACATTTTGAGTGGCCAAATCCCACTATATCAGCATTACTTGCAAAGTTATTTAACTTTATATTTCCCCTACCCCCAAATCTGGTCCCTCAGATTGGACTCGGGTGTCCATCTTTAAGAGGTGATTACTACCATTAAGCTGTGAGTCCCGGATTGCTTTCAAAGTTTTTCATTATCTATGGATATAGGGCTTCCAAAAAAACATAATGATAATTTGCCACCCCAGGTGGTACCGATATCTGGTCTGGCTCATGGACTAATTGAAAATGAACCACAGGCTAGTCGCGTCTAATTGATCTGACCTGACTATTCTATGGACTCGTGATTAATTGCATTTATTTCTTTTCCGCTCGTCTTTGTTGCGAAGCATCTCTGTAAAGAATTTGCCTCCTAGACTTGAACGAGTTGTTTTATGATTGGTTGGCGGGTATTTCATTCTCCACTTTCATGCGATACGTTTTTAAATGTGTTCTTTATACGCCTTAGCTTTTTTTTCTGTTGTTCGTCCTCTGTTGATAATAAATGAAATCATACATTTGTTTGATCGGCTAATTCTTCCTCGAATTTTGGACTGCATTCGAACTTAAATATATATCGCACAACTAATCATTATTTTAAGTCGGTGTCAAAGCTTACCCTCAAACTGCGTAACATCTAAAAATTACCCCGTATACATTTATCACCATTTTCTCTATATGAACTGATCCATCTCCACTGATCACAATATTCTCTCTGTGAACTGATCTGTCTCCACTGATCACAATATTCTCTCTATGAACTGATCTATCTCCACTGATCACAATATTCTCTCTATGAACTGATCCATCTCCACTGATCACAATATTCTCTCTATGAACTGATCTATCTCCACTGATGACAATATTCTCTCTATGAACTGATCTATCTCCACTGATCACAATATTCTTTAGGCGAACTGATTTATCTCCACTCTAGGCTATGTATGCCCCCCTTTGTTGTACATGAACATTAACTTAGTTTTGAGATCATTCGTTACTTGTTCTTCTATTGATATTGTCTTTCACATTCAAATATTGTCTTTCGCATTCAAATATTGTCTTTCACATTCATATATTGTCTTTCACAGCCAAGGTGAAGTTTTCGTTTCATATTGTCATTTCATCGTTGTAAATTGTTCACCATTTTTCTTTGTGGTAATGCCACACATGAATTACGCGCACCA
The DNA here is from genome assembly GCA_036873755.1 of Hanleya hanleyi. Classification (NCBI taxonomy): domain Eukaryota; kingdom Metazoa; phylum Mollusca; class Polyplacophora; order Lepidopleurida; family Hanleyidae; genus Hanleya; species Hanleya hanleyi. The sequence goes on along the minus strand of JAVTVY010047192.1, from coordinate 221,399 downwards.
CTAGCGGGCGTGTCTTTTTAGCCGAGTCTCTTAAGACTTGCTTTCGTCATCTGTCTGTCTTCACTAAGTTCTAATCGTCTGGTATGTCGTTTCCATATGTTAATTGTTGACGTCATATTTGACACATATTCGGTAGTTTGATACCAATCTGTGAAATGCGTTTAAATACGAGTCGAGTTGGAGAGAATCATATTCACAGATTGTACATTACTGCTGCCAGTCGAAAACCTCTGGGAAAAAAGTGGTGAGTACGAACACATTTGTTCATTCAGATCCGCAGGTGTCCGGCTAAATCTCTGTCAACATTTGATTTGACTGCGTTAGCGCATATTTCTCATTCTCTAAACTACATGTTTGAGCTATTTGCAAGAAACGAAGTACAGTTGGAAAATATCTTTTAGTCTAAACGTTTAGGTTTCAATCGCGTATACGTTAAAATGTGTTTAATGTCTAAACAATGAAGTGTGAAAAACCTAAACACGTTGAAGGCTGAAGATGTGTTCAAATTATTCGTCATTTATAAGTTTAAAAAAGCGTTCAAATACTAGACAAGAAGAAGCTTAAAATATATATAATGTATCATATTGTATATATAACCCTAACAGACTCGGGCGATTTTGTTCTAGCTCCTCGGGCTAGGGGTCTGAATCTTTTTGCAATACACCTTGCGGTTAAACTCTACCAAAGAGGAAAAGCAATCCAAGATAGCCGCTTTGGTGACGTCATATTCTAAAATGCAGTTCTTGGTGGATCAGATTTTGCGATTTTTTTTTTATATATGCAATGTTCTCCAAAAATAATACATAATAAATTTTGTAATAGGTATATACCCGATGCGAAATAAATAATTTTGTGCACTTTATCGGTGGAAGGGCAACAGGTTTGGTAACGAAAACGTAACATTCAGTCACATCATCATGGAGGTTACTTTGAATTAACCCATAATCCTTTTCTTGGAGGTGTAGGCAAATAGACTCAAAATGACCCTATTATGATTGGTGATATACTCACGGAGTCTTACCTCATATTTTTGTCGTTTCAGAGATAGTATAGAAAGTAGGCTTGATAAGGTTATCGACATAAACATCTTTGGAACTATTGGCCGCCTTCCTCTCACAAGAAACCAGCTAGAATTTATTATAATTACAAAAATTTGTGCAAACGTCTGGTGTGAAATTGTTTAAAGGTGAACTGCAAAGCTTTTAATGTTATCTAAATTGTTGCTTATATACATCTTGTCTTATGTGACATAACTTTTATACGTTTTTGGAGCGAATATAGTTTGCAAGATTGTACTAATAAGAATATTTAAATTATCCTGTTATAAATCCGTCTTGAAAACTTGCATCGCTTGTTTTTTCTTGGTTTGTAGAACGTTATGACGTTATAGTGGTCCCCTTCATTCAAGTTTTATTCAAATGTGACGTCATGCTACGTCGGATGAATGAACGAGGACCACTATAACGTCATGACGTTCCAAAAACAACGGGAGGCAAGCCATGACGTTTTTAAAAGTTTTGACTTCTCATATACCCAAAATAAAACAATAACCCACAGAACTATTACCACACATAATTGTAACAACTATGGAAGTTCTTGTTTTATGACATTTTAACAGAACATTGGAAAGCTTTTCAGTTCACCTTTAAGTAAATATGACCATCTACATTTCGTTAGAAATCGATATTCTATTACATCTTTTAACCCGAACTGGCCTGAACTTTTTGGGACCTATCCAAGCCGGGGGAGGGAGGGGGGTGACATTTTTCTTACCCCTTGAGGTAGGGGACTGAAATTTACCACACTATATCCGTAGGTCGAGCTCTTCCAGAAGAATCGAAGAAAAGCCCAGATGGCCGCTTTCATGACGCCACAGTGACGTCATCTGCAAAACGCATTTTTGTGGTCAATTTGTCAGTGAGATTTGTTTTAATTGAGATGAGATCGGTGAGATTTCAAACTAAAAAGTCGCTGAGGGTCTGCTATAATTTTTTTTGTCGTTCAGGAGATAGGGGTGAAAGTTTGCTAGGGAGGCCGCAATTCCCCCTCCCCCCGGGTAGGATTAAATAAAACTCTTGGGGATAAGAAAGGCAAAATAATTAAATGTATTATATTCACAATGCAAGCAAATGTATTCGATTGATTTATCTGCATGTATAGACAATAGGATACTCCGATAAAACTCACTGAAGTTTGAGAGAAATATCGGATATAGCTTTCTAGGTTTGTAGTTTGTAGTTTGTAGATTTGCAAGAACAATGTTGCAATTTTTTTAGTTTTGCCCTTTGTGGATTATTTGTACAGAAAATACAGATTGATAACTTCATTCCCACAAATGTTAATGAATAGGACTTGGCAAACCTTGAAATCCTCCTCCTTTTCGGCTATCATGCTATATTCAAGCGTAGATGCACGATACGCCGGTGTGGGATAGGGGTGTTACACAGATATAAGAATGGGTGGGTGGGAGCCGAGTGGAGTGCAATAATGGCAAGTTTCGCGACACTTTTTTTTCTGTGGAAATTGGAGCCCTGTACCGGGCTCAATTAAATACACGATGGCCAACATTAAAAAAACATAGCAAGCCCTTATCCAGCGGCAATTACCTCTGGAGCATTTATATGGATTTTAATGAATTTTATGTGTTTGTAGTATTATTTAATTTTATCCACAAATGTTTTCCGGCAGCAATGGGGGACCGAATTTTCAACACAGCGGTCAGCGTCAGCCAACGTTGGCCATAAAAAACAGTTTGAAATCAACAGTTTGTGTTCAACATTCTTATATTCATCAGAAGTGGTACATCGTTATCTGAAAATGGATCTGACACTGCGTATTTGTGTTGTCGGTGTGTTGTTCGTCTTGTCACAGTCTGTTGCTCAGGACCAAGCCTGGGGTAACGGCTTCCCTAATCGCTATCGTGGTCTAAATAAAGGCGCTGGTAAGTGTCGTCATTTTTTTAGTTTTGTTATAATAAGCCATTCTCTCATTGTCAGGATTTGTAACCATCGGTGCAACAATCTCTGACTGCATTTTACGTAGCGCGCATACGCGTTCACTCTTTGTCGATTTCTAGCCCACTCTGCTCCGTTTAGCACAGGTGCTCCTTGCCGTGGTTAATTGGTTAATTAGGTTGATGAGAGAGATCAAGGTAGGAATATGTCCAACCTTGATCTGCACCCTCCCCACTAATCAACATAATTAACCACGGTAACGAACTCCTGTGATATTATGAAGCTGTATTTAATTATGCGTTTAGCAACGGTCGAGGATGAGTGGCGGCGATCATGCACAAAAACTGTACATTTTAACCCCAATGCAATCAATGCACGGTCCGGAAATTAATACCCTTGCCAGCCACAATATTAATGAGTGTATTAGCGAATGTAGAGTGAGTGCCAGCGAAAAGGACACAAGAACATTACCTGGATGCTGAATTCTGAATATGGACCAACACATGGAATTTGAAAACTGATAATTAATATGTGTACATAAGACTCAGGACCATTATCAGACATAATATCACGGAACATTATATCTGACATCAACGCTATATAAATCCCGTGCAAATTTGAAACTACATGTACATTTGTTAGTCAATCAGGTGGCTAGCTGGGTGAAATAACTTTTAAAAGACGCGCCTTGTAATTATACACAGGAGCACGTAGACCAATATTGTAAAAAGAATCAGAGAAACATTATTCAAATAAGACATCGTGCGCAGAAAACGTTAACTTCAAAGGATTTAATCCCGCCGTAGAGTCTGCTTTTGTCAAGCAGTATAAAATGTCAAGAACCAAGTTGTTCGTTTCCGTGAACTAAACGTCACTCACTGTCAAATTGAAAGGGCAGAGTTGGTCGTCATTGGCTTTTTATCAAATCTGATAGAGTATCGGCAAAACATTCGCACGATCTTTTTTTCATAGCGGCACATCTAGATGATATTTCCTTGATATTCCATCTTGGCTTACCTAGATTGGATCGAGGACATGCTGCAATACTCAGCTGAAATTGGTACACGTTCTTTCATGTAATAAATTCAAGCATGGATTTACTAACGGATTTCATCCAGGTATACGTAATACCAGAAGCAAATTATCTAGAAGTCTGCATCATTAAATTAAACTAGGTAGATAGTATTGACACTCGTCAAACGGCCTACACCATTTGGCTCTTTCACAGTCCCTACACACGCGAGACGAAATGCAACGGTCCCACGCGGGGAACCATGGGTGCGAACAATTATGTACGTTTCATAGGCTGGGTATTCAAATTTCAACATCAGCTCATCTCATGTTTTTTTTTTTTTTTTTTTTTTTTTTTTTGAATCTCTGCAAACACGACATATACGAATTTTACTGCCCAGGAAGGTGATGGCCAATGCACAAAAGCTTGTCTAATGTAACCAGGCAGACTTCTGCTTTATTCGCTTCTGGTAATACATAGGTCTATTGATTTAAGTCATTCAAAGTCAGAGATTTCAAATCAATTATCTTTGTTAAAAAAACGAACATTGAAATTAGTGTCATTACTGAATTAGTGTAAAATGAAACTGAAATACTCATATGCGAACTGAAAAGAGACTTTGTTTTATACTTAGATAAAACATGTGAATGGAAACTCGTCTTCAAGGCAGTACAAGGTGGCGGCAATAACGTATTCACGGACTTCACAAGTGGCGGTGACATCAATGGAGGTGTCCCTGGGTCTCTGGATCTGAGCAGTCCTATACCTTTCCGTGATACCATCTTAGACAACTGGAATGGAATAGATGTTACACGGGTATGTTGTCTACCGTACCCTTAATACCGTCTTAATATGATCTAGTATACTTTACAACTAGGTGGAGCGAACAATTTAACCAAATATGTTAAGGTCAAGGAGAAATTGCTGTAAAACATTTGACAGTAGTCTTACAAAAAATGCAATATTATGGAGGGTCATCGGACTGTAAATATTTTACAATGAAATCAACTTTATTACTGTCTGATGTACCACAACCGTAGTTTAGAATTATATATTTTCAGAGATACATAGGGAATAATTAGGATGCCTTCGTGGTGTCCTTTAATAGCAAGATATTTTGCATCGGAACTATCCATATTATATAGATGTGCTCCATTATGCGTTATATTTTTTCCGGTAAAATGAAAGTTTGAAATATTACTGCTAACTGAACACTATAATAACCTCATATTTGTTATATGAACAGCTATTTAACTATCTTAATTCTCAAAATTAATATCTTGTAAATTGACAAAAGTTGACAAGAATTTTTAAGTTATATTTCATGGAAATATTTTGAAAAAGCAGTGACCAAGTCCGGAGAATCTTACATTAATATTGAAATCTCTAATGTCGGTCAAATGTGAGATACTGCATTTTTTCTACTGTGAATCTATTACCGCAATAACGATCCCAATTTTGGTTTGGCAGACCCTAATGTGGTTTCCGGTTTAATATTTAATCAGTATGTTTGTTGTGTAACTGCTGGAAGCGTCAACAGTGGATGAACAATATGTATGTTTTACTCTAGTTTCGTCAAGAATCAACATGGATACATTCTCTGACTCATATTCTTACGGTCGAATAAGAGGCCATTTTTATATCACAACATCGTGATCTGTTATTCAGACATTTCAATATTAAATTTGTGTTACACTTTTTTTTTGCGAAAAATCATATCAACCAATCACTGATGATAATGATAATTATTGCTTGCCGCTCAAAACTCGGTGAATACATGGTAAAATACCGGTCTGTAATTTATCAGTGTATCTAGTAAAACTTTGCTGCCAGTCAATTTTATGCCTGTGAATCTAAAGGAAAGCGAACCTTCTGTCTATTTATCCAGTTTTCGTCACTGTCTTGTAAGAGACGCAGTAAAGATATTCCCTTAACCCTAACTTGGAGATTTGGGGTGTACTGCACCCTGGGGTGGAGAGGTGAGCGGGGGGAGGGGGGTGCGGAAAGTGACCCCCTATATAGTTTCGCTATCGCTAAGGCTAGAGGGCGGAAACTTACCACAATATATCTTTGGGCAAATTCTACCAGAAAATGTAAAACAATTCATGATGGCCTCCATGATGACGTCTCTGTGACGTCATTTTCAAAAAGAGCATTTTTCGACGATTTTTGGGTCAGAATTTCGACTTTTTTTTCTTCGCAAAAACTGCAAGATAAATTAGTAAATCATAATGTGATATGAAATAAAATAGGTTTTACCCACTTTTCCAAACAGAAAACAAACAATTTGAAGAAATATGTCAAAAACATCACTTTTCTGGTACCCAACATGGCCGCAATTTTGAATTTATCCATGATCCACTGCTCGGGGGGGTCATGCAAATAGGCTTAAAATGACCCCAATATGATAATCTAAGAAGTCACAGAGTTTCGGCTCTTTCAGCCTTTTGTCGTCCCGGAGGTAGGAGCAAAAAACAAACAGGGGGGGGGAAGTGCCCCCTCCATGCCAGGTAGGGTTAATGTGTAACTGGTGTACATGTTATCAATGGTTGGGTAATAAGTAAAGTAGATTTTGTTCCGGTTTAGTCAGAAATCATACGAAACCGAAGAAAACCTACATTTTAACGGGTAAAATCAACGACTGTAAAACATTTTGTTTACTTCTCAATCATAAACCAAGTATTTAAATCAGTAAAACTTAACCATACGGTCGTATGAGACATTTTCAAATATGATGGCCACCCCGTGATTCATTATTTATACAGCTCATCGCATATAACATATTATCAATATATAACATGGAAGGGTCTGATCAATATATAACTTATAACGGTCTGATCAATGTATAACATATAATGGTCTGATCAGTATATAACATATAACGGTCTGATCAATATATAACATATAACGGTCTGATAAATATATATCATGTAACGATCTGATCAATATATAACATGAAATGGTCTGATCAGTATATAACATATAACGGTTTGATCAATATATATCATATAACGGTCTGATCAATATATAACATGAAATGGTCTGATCAGTATATAACATATAACGGTCTGATCAATATATATCATATAACGGTCTGATCAATATATAACATACGACGGTCTGATCAATATATAACATATAACGGTCTGATCAATATACATCATATAACGGTCTGATCAATATATAACATATAACGATCTGATCAAAATATAACATGGAATGGTCTGATCAGTATATAACATATAACGGTCTGATCAATATATATATCATATAACAGTCTGGTCAATAGTTAACATATAACGGTCTGATCATTATATAACATATAACGATCTTATCATTACATATCGTATAACGGTCTTATAATTACATATCAAATAACGGTCTGATCAATATATAACTTATAACGATTTGATCAGTATATAACATATAACGGTTTGATCAATATATAACATATAACGGTCTGATCAATATATAACATATCATATAACGGAGGAGTATGACTATGTGAAAGAAAAAGGTTTGCGCCATTATTCAATTTGCGCATCACTTTGCAGGTTAAAGTCCTATTTCTTGACAAAAATGTCAGAGTGGCATGGTTCCTGTTTGATGGCGTTGCATCGTCCATGCAAGACTGGTTTTCCAAGGATAATCTCATTGCCTCGTCATATCCCGATCTCAAAGATACAGCGACCAACTTTTTCAGCATACCAGGGTAAGTCTCATATTTCATACAGTTATCTTTATCCGTTCCAACCCCATCTTCCATTCAATGTTTCCTCTATTGGTTCCTTGGTCAAGCGACAATTTACGTCTTCCATACACTGTTACCTTCATCCATTCCTTGGTTAAGCGACAGGTAATGTCGTTAATGCAATGATGCAATGTCACGTGGGTCATGCAATATGATCTTCATCCATTCCTTGGTTAAGCTACAGGCCATGCCATTCATACAATGTGCCCTTTGTCTGTTCCTTGGTCAACGACAAAAGCCCACTCCTCTGTAAACAATGTTTCCTCAATTCGTTCCTTGGTTAAGCGACTGGTCGCGTCCGTTATATTCATCCATTCCTTGGTCAAGCGACAAGTCACGTCCGTTATTTTCATCCATTGCTTGGTTAAGCGACAGGTCACGTCGTTCATACAATACCACCTTCATCTGTTCCTCGGTCAACGACAACAGCTCAGTCTTCATATACCGGTACAATGTTTTCTGTATTCGTTCCATGGTTGAGCGACATGTCATGTCGTCATACGGTGTTATCTTCATCTGTTCCTTGGTGAACGACAAAGCTCCCTGTTATATACATGTCCACTGTTTTCTCTCCGTTCCTTGGTTAATCAATACAATCTCATCTGTCATAGATTCTTGGTTGAAAATCATGACCAATCTTCCATACAATGTTTTCTCCCTTTGTTGCAACAAGTCACAGCCTATATACTGGTTAGCATGTTTTGATTCCGTGAGCATTTTGTGGGAGCACTTAACTATAACATGTTGGCAGGCTGCTGTGAAAAGGCCTACATTTAGGGCCTCGCTCAGAGAAGGCGCACACAGAGTCTATTCATATTTCATATATCAAAATATTTCTATGTATCTCAGGAATATTTTTAGGCCAAAACATCTGAGCGTTGAAAATTTTTTTTGATTCACTGACCTGTATGCAACAACAACAACAACGCTGACATGTGGGCTCATTTTTCACGAAATACATCAACTTCCGCTGACGGCTCATGTATCCACTACGCAAATGAGATGTTTGTATTCACTACGACTCTGTCAAGTAACTCCAGTAGCTTTCAAAAAAGTGGATATTATACTATCATCGCCAGCTCGATTTCAATGTGATATGTCATCTGTCAGAGTTACAAAAATGGCGCCCAAACGATAGCCTCGTTCCGAAGTGCATGATGTCATCACCAATCCACCACTAATTTAAAAAATAAATTCTGAATTCATCCATTCCGATTTTCTATCAATCTTTGGGCTGAATTTATATGAATACAATCTAAAAAATGGCATTTTCAATTTTAAAATCAAGTTTTAAGGGGAATCCCAGCCTGTGACCTCAACTCCCTCGTTTTTTTGTACGAAACAGTGAATGCCACCCTGTGCATCAACGCAAACGTAATCTCAAAAGACGTATACACATATAAAATCTCAAAGACTCTATTATATCCCAGTGGGCGACATTAGCTGTCCCATTGAACTCCGTTAGCTGATCTCAGTTGTTCGAATGGAAACCATTCGCTGTCCCAATGCACCTCGTGTTTTACGCATTCATGTCTAGTTCTATTCTAATTTTTATTCCACAAATACTTCATTCATATTTGAAATTAACCCACAAAGTTGCAATAGTACATTTCCCTCTCTCGTAATGACATTCATCGGCAAATCGTTCTCGAGATAAAAACCAAAGTTGACCAACCGATTGAATTCGCCTGCAAACTCTACATCTCACGTAACATTTGTGCGGCCATCAGAATTTCACCAATAGAACATACAACAAGCTCCATGTAACTTACTGTGTAAAATGCCTTTCACATGTTTCTCTTCTCTCGCAGAGACGCCGGAGGAGACAGAAGATTCTTTATAAACCAAAACTTTGGTGGTTGCCCGAACGACTGCGGTTTCGTCGGTGTCGTCCACGGGTCAGCTTGTGGCTGGGAGTCAATAGCTGGAGAGGCTAAACCATATTTTGTATACAGTGACAAGGATACCTGCACGACCTGGCAAGATGCTGCTGACGGAGGTAAGTTTTTATATCTATATTATACCTTGCCGAGGTACACGTATATCTTTATAATTTGCATTTTTGCGCCTGCCCGTATACATATCGTTAGATATGTTGGGGAGATTGGGGTACAGTTGGTAAAAAAAATTAGGGCAAATAAAAACTGTTTTTGAGCAGTCCAAGTAAATTTTTAGGACTGGGGTTGATATTTTGTTATATAAAGTTTGCAGCGGTACATTTCTTTGCTGTTTTCTTACTACTGAGAGAGGATGGACAAAGGTACAATTTAATGATATCGTTTTATTATCTCAGGTGTGTGTGTTTTGGGTTTTTTCCAAAAACGGAATATATCATGCACCCGGGGAGGACTGGGACACTTTAGCCGGGCACACTGGGACAACAGTAATCATCCGGAAATGCATTTAAAGTGCATTATTTTGTTTTCTATATAGTAGTAATTGTTAATCCTATCGGATTTGATGAGTTTTACTAACACTTTCAAAGTCAAGTGCTTCCGTTGGCACGAGAATCACACAAAGTATCGTTTTCCTCAAATTTGGCCTACTTGATTTAATATGTATTTTGATTATTGTCCCACTGCACCCCAGCGGTCGTCCCAGTGCACCCATATCCGGGGCAGCCTGGAACACTTTTTTTTTACTTTTTAAAAATGAATTCTGGAGAAGAGTATAACAGGCATATCTCAGAATTTTTGGTATGATTATGTCATACTAAATATTAGTTATAGCTGGAGCATAGCAGGCTACTCTACAGGACAATAATATCAGAGATTTTTGCGAAAAGGTAAAAAATGTCCCAGTGTACTTCAATCTCCCCTACTCGGACCTCGGAATGCCTATTACGAATACGAAGATTCAGCTAATCTAAAACGCCTATCAAGAACTTGCCAGAGGAAATTTCTTAGTGAGGCCTATGCAGACCCCCACAATTTAAATTTGGGTATTAAGGCAAACTTGGGAATTGGTGGTTGGTATGTTAGAATTCTGCGCAAACTGATGATCCATTAACCACATATTCTAGAAAAATTTAAACTATAAATCGCTTCGGATATATAGTGTAATGATGAGATTTAACAAACTCTTATTTGCATGGCGAAAGAATCTAATAATTAGGATTTGTACCGTACCAAACTTTACGAGATGACTTTTTATGATTAGAGGGGAATATAACGTTGTCCACATGACCACAATCTTGAATGTAACAACGATCTTACTTCGCCCCTAATCAATAAAGGTCTGAACAGTATGACCAATATCGCTATTTGGGGCCATTCTGGCTCCCACTTCCCCTGCCCCGCCGCCACCAAACCAAAATAATTATAAATAAAAATGTACACTACCCCATAATATAATTTTGCTCAATCTTAATAAATTAATATCCTATCAATGCTTCCCAATCGTACATGTCGCTATATAGGATCTTACGTATTTCAATTGAATTTGGTGTTCTGAGTGCCAATACCATGAATATTTAATAGCATTATGACATCATGGTCACATCTGGATTCATTCATTTGCAGTGGGGGAGGAGAGAAAGGTTCACTGTGTCCATTTACCCCAATGCTTACACCAAAGATCAGTCCATATATTTACCCCGTATTATGGCGCCACAATGTCGGGACCGCGGCAACATGAAAAGACACCCGAGCCGGCGAGCCCGCTAATTCGGCTGAGCCAACCAAAAATTCTTTGTCATCAATGTTCCCTTCAAAGCACTATGAAGCGTTCTCGGGATTGGTTAACACGCGAGTTACTGCAAGCCTGTTAGATCTTATAAGCGACAGTATACAAATGGGGAGCAGATAGGATTTAATTTTAATTAGATTGAATTTTGCTGCTTCTAATGAAATTGGCATCCACGTTTTGAAAAATTGTTGTTTTTAGACAATATGAACCATCAAAAATACCCATATTTGGGGTAATTCTGATTCATGTTTTTCTTCCCACTCAATCATCAAACATTCAAATCTACATGTAGGTTCTAAAAAACCCAAGTCGGATATATGAGTCCATGACATAGACCCTGAAAACGAACCTTAAGGTCAAAGGTCTTGAATGTTTATATTTGTAGTTCGTGGGGTTGCTTTAGTTGGGTAGGCATAATAAAACTGCCAAAAGTATTGCCCATGCGCTGTATGGTGGCCAATTCGGAAATATGGACAGCACGGCTAAAAGGAGCGTATCCCAATTAAGCGTCACACTGCGCCGTCACGTCGCGTTCGTTCTTGCCTACAATACGACGCTGCCTTAAGTCGTGGACTTCTTTTGTCACATGATTAAGTCTGTCTAAGCACGTGGTAATTTCTATTCCCGTCACACCTTGGATAACATTACGCGAACTAGTTTTGATCACGGCTGTGTGATCCAACGCATTCAAGGGTTCGAAATCTCACTGAGATATTTTGTTATAGATTAAATGAATAACCTGTCAATTCCAGACTATTAAACTTTCGCAAGGATATGCCTTGGGTCTCTGTTGTGAGAAGGCACTAGCGGCGAAGTGAGACAGTGATTAAGAAGAGACACCTGGCGGCGATTTGAGGAATAGGAAAATAAGTCGAAGTTGATCCCCAATCATTTGTATAAAACATAGAGTGCTCTAGCTGGAATTATGGGGTTAGACGATGACATTAACTTTTCACAGTACAATCTGGCAGATTATCTTCGTTATTTTCATCAGAGCTCCGGTTTCGTTGTTCGGCTCCAAAGAAGTATACTATAAAGAAAATTCAAAACTTTTGAAAATACAACATTTCTCATCCCAATCCATGAAATATTCATAATATCAGTCAGAAAACAGAGAATAATCATATATCTATTCGTTTTTGTGTTTTTCCAGCTAAAGTAGCGGATACTATGGCGATTTTCATCAAAGTTTGTGATGAGAAGGGTTGGTAGACCGGCCCGTCGAATGGGAGGACAACGTATACCCAGATTCCAACTTTGTTGACAACTGAACAGTCAAATGCCATAAACGGTTGTCTTGTCGTAAATTTATATTGTGTAATTGTTGCACTGATATTTGTTTCGTTTTCATAATCAATGAAACATTATTTCCACACTAGCAGTGATTAATTCGAGATAATCCAATCTATACCACGTGCCTCTTTTACGAAACTATTATTCTGTTTATTTAACGATAACGTAAGAAATGACGTAATGCCCCGGATAACGTAAGAAATGACGAAATTCTCAGGATAACGTAAGAAATGATGAAATTCTCAGGATAACGTTGGAAATGACGAAATGTTCAGCTGCAAGATGACTTACCTGTAAGAGACGAAGAATCTTGGTAAACATGTGAAATGAAGAACGGTCCAGGATAAGTTAGGAAAATAAAAATGTCTTGGATTTCATATATATATATGTGTGTTTTTATCAAAAGAGCAAGTCTATAAAATTATGAGTTTCATAATTAAAGTATGTCCCATAATATCATAGTCCTGTCTTCTTCTTTTCATTGTAGTAAACTACCGATATTCCATTCGTGTATGCCCTCGCAAGTTTTTTCTTTGCGACCTTTCGAATTTAGCATGAGAAATACAGCCCGCTCCCGCTAAACTCCTCCCATCTGTCAGATTGATTCAAAACTATTTTGGTGAAAATAACTGAGACCCGAAATGTGCGAGGGCTACAAGAACGTAAAAGCAGGGAATTCGAACCAGGAACCACGGGGTGATATCAAAAATTACCAACTCCGCATGAATCACGCGAGTTCGACAGCTGCAGTATTCCACAAACATTCTACTCGAGACAAGTTGAGTCTCAACAAGTTGAGCATCATGAATGCTTTCGAACGCATGCCACGATAACAGTTCCAGCTATGATCGCCCGACCAATCAGAAGACTCGTAACAACACAGATTATTACCAGTTACCGGGACGTTATGTAAGATATCCCTATTTCCGAGTATCATAAAACCTCATATCAGTCTGGTAAAGCGAGATGGCGGGCAGCGGGCCGATATTCCTACGAAGTAGGCTACCATCTGCGAATTGTCCGGTAGTCAGTGAGTCCATCCGAATCCTTTCGTCGGCAAAATTAGGAGAACCGTTGAAATTAGAACCTTGATTTTTTGCATGGAGGCGCATTACCAGCAAGTTCTGAGCTGACCTACTTTTGATGAAAATTTCTGGTGATTTTTGATGAAAATCACTGATGATTAAGATTCTGATCTTAATATAGGCAGGATTTCAACTTCGGGTGGAGGGATTTCCAAGAGCTCAGTGCGCGTCGGAATCCTAATGCCTACCCTACTTCGTAGGTCCTGTGACGCTAGTCACACTGCCATGTTGATGAGTTGCTGTCGAATATCGGCCCGACACCTGACCTCTGAAGCAGATATGTCACGTCAGCTATATGTGAGGTGCTTTCACCACTATTACGTGCTTTCCTTGACAGACGACAAGAAGAAGAGGGCAACACACACAAGAATGGGCGAGACAGAGAGCTCTACTTCATATTCTCAATCGAAATAATTTAATGAAGAACATCTTTTAAACTGATAATAATAGTAATAACATTATTTTGCCGGGAAGTTATACTTTTTTTCATCGGCTCTCCATCAATAATTCGCAGCCTGACATAGTCATTAGCGACACTGGAGCTCTTGGGCCGCTAATGACTATGTGCGGCTGCTAATTATTAACGTCGGGCCGATAAAAAAGTATAACGCCCTATTAAATCATGTTATTGTTATATTATCAACCTAATCGGATATCAGGTCACGTTTTTGAGGGCCCGGAAATAAAAACATCTGATACGACACTCATTTACGACCTGTCGTCCATTTTTATTACACAGAATTTTCGCGACCATAATCGCCCTTACTCGTGAGACAGTCAGCTAGGGTACCAATTCGACCGGTTAACTCCCTGTATGTTCATACAGTAAAGACAGATCACGGCCGGCATCGTTGGTTCAAACTTCTCTCGGGATCTACAGTCATTCTCCGCATTGCGGAATGTATCGGGTCCAAATAAACACCCATAGACTTGGAGAATGAACGGTCATGGCCCAAAGAAAGGCGACCTGATCTATGATAACCAAACATTCTGCTGGCAATATCAGCCAATAAACTTTCAAAGCAGTCCGTATCGACAGCGAAACGAATGCGGGTAATCTCCTGGCTTCGGTTGTATATACCTTTCGTCTAAACGGCTGCAGGAATGATCTCTGCCCCACCGTAGTAAACATGTAGAACTGAATCCATGACCTTTCATTGGCTTGAAGTTTGTGAATGGCATAGATGATCTGCGCGTGATTGGTAAAGCATGAATGAACGATTGTGCCGGTTCTATTTGCAGGTTGTACTCATAGATACCTACCCCGCCCGTCCCCCTCATTTTCTCACTGAGAAGTCCGCCATTGTGTTACTAAGCCGCGTCATAGCCCAGGAATGGCTGTAGTCTCGAATGGCTGTGTAACCGACTACAGCCCAAGTTCCTCCTATACACAATACATCCCACACATTGAACTTTGAATGACATTGTCCAATATCCTAACTGCACACGAAATAAAACGGCAGCGAAGAGTAATAAACTATACCTCATTTTCCTCTACATTGGACCTTCTCGCCGCCTGCCAACTCTAAACACTTAATAATTCCTCGTTCTTGAGATATCATCTTTTAATCACGCCTTCACGGAGTTTTCTGACATATTTTGGACACATATTTTGAATGTCTCAGCATAACGAAGATAGCCACGCCCACCTACTGTCATCGAACTGGCCCGAAAAATCACGCATGCGTCACGGCTTGTTTTCAAATGACACCGCCATCTCCGGCAAAGTCCGTGCAAGGGAAATTTACATGACTGACAGTTGAATGGCGGTCAGCTGAATATTCAAATCCCTGAGAATCTTGAACAATTGATGATAACTTAAGAATGAGGGAATACCGAGAGTTTTGACTTGGAGGGAAGTGACAAAAGACTACAAGGAGAATAACGAGGTACATTTTATTATCACCAGCTACTGTGTTCTTGTATGTGCAGCCGTTAAAACGCAGGCGTTTCGGAAGTCAAAACTTCGTGGTATGAAATGCAAAGGGAAGGAACTACAGCTGTGTAGGGAAGAACAGCCACGCCCACCTACACAACAAAGGTTCTATAGCTAGCCGCGTCACAGCTCTGTAGATTTTGTAGAACTGCTCTACCCAAAAAGAGTTCGTTTGCGTTTGTTGATTTTGTACCGTACTGCATAGATAGAATAAATTGAGTGACATATTTTGCGTAATACGCCGCGCGCAATATAATGTAACAGCTCATTACCTGTTCTGTTGCCCGTCATGGTCATGCCCGTGGATGAGATTAATATTGTTTGGAGTTGTTTGTGAAAAGCGGAAAACGGATCGAGGCTTGGTGAATGGAATGCGGGCCGTAACCGCTTTACTGTATGGACAGGGGAGGTAACCAGTCTAGGGCACTAACTAGGTTGTTTGAAAGAAATACCATACCGGCATTTGATATATGAGCGCTGCGGTGAATTCAAAGAGGAATAGAGCCACTTTCTGTTGTGAATTTCTCGCATATCTCTCTGCAAATAACGCTCGAGCCTTTTCCATCTGACTCGTACGGAAATGTGCGAGCATATCCGAATGACTTTATCGCCGTGTCTTTGTAGCTGTGGTTATCACCCGTCGCATAACCTTAAAACTACGGTTTCGGTTAGTTGTATGGATGCGACATCCATTGACGTTGGTCACTCTATGGGGCTTTGAATCTTTGGCCTTCTGACCCTTGTGGTCAGTCGTGATATTCTGGTTTAATCCCAGACGAGCCATTCATATCATGATACCTGACGAGAACAGATCAGTAATGCAGTACGGATGCATGTCTAGTCGTCTGTCCATAAGCAGATATCTCCACCTACCGCCAAATTCACGTTTCGCAGAAACGAATAATACATTTGTTACTATGCCATGTATGCACATGATAGCATTCAAAATGGTGGCTGATGGAAAGGCGAGAATTTGACTCCGAGGCTTTTTTTTTCGCGTCAGTGTTCAGAACTTATTCTGTTTTTAAAGTGAATTAGTTATAACGTCAATTATTCATTTTTTTTGTTTTTTTGTTTTTTTTAGTAAATTTACAACAGATCGATTCTATCACGGTGAGGTTAAAAGAGCCTTTTCCGGATTTCTTGTAGGAGTATAAAATGTAGACAGTTTTCAAGTTTCGATACAGAGATATAGGGCATGGGGGAGGGTGCACCCGAGATAGTCAAGCGGACAAGGAATTCCTTACCATCAACATATTGTTTACTTTTAACTCTTATAGTTAAAGTTGTCGAAATCAATTGCGACAAATCTTCATTGATTACAAAATTTATTTATTTCCCTGATGCTCTCATATCGATTTAGTCGATTATAGTAGTGTTTTCAGTGTATGTACATTTGAAAAAATTTACAACGAATACAACCTATACATAATATTGTATACATAATAAATACAATATATACATAACATTACAATGTGTCCTTATTTAATATTACAATGTTCGCGTATTAAATACATAACAAATCTGTTATTTTATTGACAATTATGTACAACGAATTATCTAATTCCGGGCATATAATAACGTAGAAATTCCAGGAATTAAAAGTAATGTTCAACGAACTATATGTACAAATACGACCCTGTCCTGACAGTATGATTTCACATCTAATCAGTTAAAGTGATCGTAAATCCTCAAGTAAAGTTTCCATCAAAAGAAAGATCATTGCAAACATTGTGGGAAAATATTTTTTGTAACTTTTTATGATTTTATTACACAGAGTAAACTGCAAATAAAGATTGGTATTCTATGGTGGGCTGTTGCAATCATATCTAGGTCCAGTGACGTCACACTGCCTTAATACATATATTTCAAACTGTGTATGCACTTTTCAGTGCTTGATTCAAGCTTAAGGTGTGTATACTTTGAGTTTCAACACAGACTCACTGTTCCAATGTGCATGCTTCACATAATCTGGGAGATGGTAACTCGTAAGGGTCAAGTCAATACGAATCTTGCATTTAATTTCCCCGATTTTGGTGAAACATGCGCATTGGAACAGTGAGTCTGTGTTGAAACTCAAATATACACTTGAAACAAGCAATGGAAAGTGCATACACAGTTTGAAATATATGTATCAAGGCAGTGCAACTTCACTGGACCTAGATATGATTGCAACAGACCACCATAGAATACCATGCTTTATTTGCAGTTTACTCTGTGTAATAAAATCGTAAAAAATTACAATAAAAATGTTCCCACACTGGTCTTTCATTTGATGGAAACTATACTTGTGGGTTTACGATCACTTTAAGCTTTCACAGTGTAACTCTGCTACATACCTCGATTTCGATATCTCCGTTGGCTTATGGAGAAAATTCAAAAAAAGATCAATCAGCCAATCACAGAGTGTGAATGGGATTGGATTGATTCTAGATATCCCTCTGCATTAGTATCTTATCGGATCCCATAATTTTCTCGCATTAAATCGATTTCTCAAGCAGATAGCCGATTTTGCTTTTAATGCGCATGAAAAGAAGCCCAATCGATGATCCAAAATAATTTGTGTGGAATGTTGAAAACTTCATTCGAGGTACCGGTACTGTAACAGATTTTATACCATCAAAAGGCTATATAGCACGAGAATACAGGACCCGCTCACCTTTCTTTTACTAACTGTAAATTCCACGGAGGGGCGATCTTATTAGCAGTCCGAGATAACTGGAACTTCGAGTCCGTTGGACACACGAGTCATACGGAGATGGCCGAAGGCAGCCGTATTAATTATCGGAACCTGGAGACCAGGCCATGGCAACCTGTAACCATTTCGGTCATCTATACGCGGTAAGACTGACCCTGGGATCGTGTGTATCCATGTTCAGCCTACTTTCGGCAACTGCCAGAGGGAATTTCCATAAATCAATACCACGTGACTTCGTCAGCCCCAACGTTAGACTCGTACCTAGCCCCCAACTCACACGCTCCATAGAGCGATAGCGAATTGGACCTGGGTACGAGTCTAAACGTAACTCGCCATTTTCGAGTCATGTGATGAACTACTTGTTCAAAATGTCAGATCCACCACACCTCTTGGATGATACGAAAGTTACACATACCTATATATTTTGTAAGCTCAGGCAATATCTGTTTCAGAAGTGGTATGAAAACCTGTAACTTATCAGATTTCTCGGGTTTGTTCTCCGCCGGATGAAGGCCGAACAGAATCCGGTAAAGTACCGGATATCGCTCCGCAATAATGGAGACACACGATTCGCAAGCCATCTTATGGATGGCGAAGTGTACGCAAATGCAGGCCATGGATTTCGTCAGCTGGATTGTTGTTATTCGAGTCATTCATTCAACCAATCAGAAAGATTCAGAAAAGAAAATTTAAAACACAAATCATTTTGGTCACCGATCACGCCTATTTTCACTTTTGTGAAAGGACCTTGTATCTTTAGATTAGAAAATGGCCTTAGGTCAGATGCAATACATAGCACCAATAAAATACTTCCACTACAAGAAATTGTTCAATTGGTATAGAGTACAATATTATATTGTATACTCAGAAAAAATTCAAGGCACTGAGTCTCATGATTCTCGAGTAACAAGGCCGTGAAGTAGTGCATTTGTTATGTGCAAAATAGTTGATTCTGAGGTGGAACAATTCCTATTGTTCTCTGCAAACATATGAAGATAAACGATAACCAGAACCAGCTTGATATAGCATACTCGCTGTTCAAATACGTAGTAGTAGACCAAATTTTAAGGCGAAAATACCTCATATTTCTTTTTATAAACATATGAAGATAAACGTTTATTTATGAAGATAAATGTTTATTGAAAGAAAAATGAGGTATTTTCGCCTCAAAATTGGCGATTCTGCACGAATGCACTATTTCACGGCCCTGATCGAGAATGATGAGACTCCGTGGCTTGAAAATTTTCTGAGTATACAATATAATATTGTACTTCATGCCAATTGAAAAATTTCTAGTAGTGGAAGTATTTTTTTTATTTTGGCACTTCTGTATTGCACAAGACGTCCTTTATTTTATATTATCAGCTGTAATAAAGACACATTTTAAAAGAAGTAGACTGCATTGTTCTTTGAAATTCACAGCATGATTCTGATCGCCTCGTGACCCGCCGCTGGGAACGAAGGTCTAGCTGTACGTTTAACGTTGTTGATAAGGGGCATGATTAATGTAGCAAATGAATTCATTCTAAGTGATATTATCTGCCATCGGTGTTACGATGCCGGGCGTATGCTGGTACCTGTTACCTCCTGGTTCCTGTTAATTCTTGACCACACAGTGCTAAGGTGCATCGTATGCTTTAATATATGCCAATCATATAGGTCAAACGTATTGGTCCTGCACAGACGAGAAGGTCAACTTAAAACAACCGAATATCACATTCATGATTAACTATGGCCAAACATTTTGTCCGAGAAAATCCCTGAATTCAAAGTGTTCAGACGTCATGAGGTACTGGTGGGGTGGGGGGTCTGTCTGGTCATTCTTGACAAAACGCCTTCAACCTAGTCCAGTTAGTCCGTGACACGATTTGGCTCACATTAATCATCTATTATAATGCATAACCGGTCGGACAACGAGCAAGAATTTAAAAGAGTGTTCACATTGTCTCCAGTACCTTGGTTATTGTTTTAGCCCGAAGTTTTATGGTTCACCAATGTTAACTGTTTTTGAAGGCGTACAGAATTCAACAAGTAGGCGTACTGAATTCCTGTATAGCTGACCATATAGCCAGATACATGGAAATCACAGCATTTCTCGCTACATATAGAAGAGCCTGTGTAGGTTGCATAAGCTAGTTATAGCATTGGTAATCCAGCATGGTGACCACCGACTGGCGTCCTCTGGCGGAGTAATACTTTTGGCGGGAATGATTGTGGAATTTTCGATAACTCATATCCTCGAACCAAAACCAAAACCACATTCACAATATCAAACTAAGGAAATCGAAGCATTTTTCTTAATTCAATTGGTGAATGATTTTGTGGCAGCTATAAACAGCCATATAGTCAAGGGAGACTTGGACATCATTTATAATACCCATGTCTCAGCTAGGGCAGAATAGACTTGCACATTGACCTCTCTATTCTCAGACACGCATCAGCCGTAAATTAGCCTGTATTTTTTTTCAGAGCTGCTATCGCGGTATGAGAACAGCTCTCAACGTTCAACATGGTAAAGATCGATGTTGTCGTCTAGTCTCGTCCTAGAGACACCCAAGGTGTGCACTCAACGACTCAGAAATATCACAATAAGGCCTTTAAAGCTTCGATCAGACAATCTTGTGTTCCAGGTGTGGGTTATGGCCAACTTCGTAATCTAAATGCACAAACGCCCTTTCCACTTCCGGTAGACGTTCCAGTTTTTGTTGGAGCGGCTCGCCAATGTCATGCGCCCTTTTCAAGGTCATTTTCTCCGGGAGGACGACGTCGACTTCCACAAGAAAATTGTTTCCGAAGTGGAAAGCACGGACCGTCTCCACCTGTTTAATTTTAGGATGATGGTTCATACATATCCACGTGATCTTGCTCAAAAACTCTGGAGATGCCGTGTAACCCGTCAGCATTTTGATTTGATCTGAAGGAAAGAAAAAATATTTATTCAGTGTAGCTGAAATGTTATAGGTTAGCAGATGTCGTTGCTGTTTTTAAAGTTGATATACTGGTACTCGTGGGTTCTTGCCCGATTATCACACACACTTGTGTTGTTTTAACAGAAATCTGTGTCCTATATTACTTGTTGTATTATAAACACAATATCTGTGCTGTTAAAATACGACACAGTGTTAAAACAATAAAAGTGTGTTATGTGTGTATCCGTATATTCCCCAGAGCGGTAAAACCACTGCGACCGACTGCGAGTGTGCATACACAAAGATGGAATTGAACGTCAGTCAGTTGTGCACATAAACACTGACGCCAAATCCCCGGATGTTATCCAAATGTATCGCCCATACCAGTAGTCTCCCCTGTTTTGAAGCATCGGTCAATATACCGCTTGCCACAGTGTATTCGCCCGACTGACTACACATATGGCAGTCAGTGTGGATACGGCTATTTTCTTTATCGTCTCGCAGGATTGACGTGTTAAATATGCGGGCACTAAAAAGTAAGACATAATTTTTCACGAGAGTGGCCATGAGATATCATCAAAGTCGTCGCCTTGAACCCTCGGAATATTCATTATCTAATTAAACTCGTATTAATATTATTTGTCACTTGTATATGCGTCCAGCTCACATAGTCAATTTTGGAACTGTGCGGGTTGACGTACTTATGAACGCAGGTGGGCACTGAACAGTTTCAAAGAGGGTCTCATTGAATATGTCAAACTTTGTTGTGTTTGTCATCACGGGGTGATTTCATGCGTTGTCGTTTTCACAGAAATAGAGCAGTTGGAGGTATAGTCAAACGAATTACTTCTGAATGCTACAGGTGTCACTCGTGTTTCACACATGACCAATAATTCTATCACCCTTTGGATGACAGGAAAAGCGATGATGTTCTTTCTCTGTGCTCCTTTCCGTGCCACAGATGACCCGCATATCAACGAGGGGAGAAAATGAAAAGTGAATCCGAAATAGCTGAAGTGCAATCTTACGTAAAATATGGACATTTGTAACGGTTCTCTTTTATTTTTTTATAGCTGTCACATCTTCCTCCAGTTGCACCAGTTGAAAACTATCAGTTCAGCCAGCGTAAATGCATAACTGTTCAGTGCCCTCTAAGTCAAACGGTGACTTCCTAATAGGCGATATACGTGTTAGGGAGCATGTCAAAATTAGGACCGTGGAACGTGGTCCATATTTCACGCATGCCCGGTCCGATTGGGACGTGCTGCAGCCAGATGAACCGGTCCTCTTGGACTACCGGGCCTCTCCACCGTACAGCGGACTATTTCGGATTCCGTTGACAGACGGTCCCACTCGCGGTGTGGAAATTAGAACTTTCAGAATATTTCACGCGTCCGGCGAAACTATGTCAATTGTATTGTTTATGGACAAGAAGAACCTTCCACCGTAGTTCAGTAATTTAGAATGATGTAAATTTAATTTGTAAATCTACAAAACAAAATCTGACCCAGAATGTCCAACTGAAAGTGGTCAGTTTTCCCTACATCATACGCTGGCCCGAGGAAGTATGTAATCCGGATACACTCCTACATATATCTGGCTCACTAGCTGACAAACTGACAATCCGACTAAGCCTCGTCCACCGAATCCTGGAACAACTATATGTGCAATGCTCACAAAATCTGACCTTAGAGCTGCCCTTCGCTTCAGCTCGCATCCAAAATCTTTCAGAAGATGACGTCACGA
Source organism: Hanleya hanleyi (assembly GCA_036873755.1). Taxonomy (NCBI): domain Eukaryota; kingdom Metazoa; phylum Mollusca; class Polyplacophora; order Lepidopleurida; family Hanleyidae; genus Hanleya; species Hanleya hanleyi. Next base: position 198,328 of record JAVTVY010047192.1, on the reverse strand, counting down.
GGTTACGCACGGCGTCACTTGGGTTAGGACACTATCCGAAGTGTTCCCTATCTCCACTGGTGCCGTGAACTCGGAGTATTAATGGATCAAATGGCGTGTGTAGTCCGAGGCACCAATTGAGACAGTCATATCTTGTCATAATGGGAGGAACGGGTGGGAAAATCAAACTGACAGTCCACTGAATCCTGTAACAACTATATGTGCAAAGCCCACAAAATCTCACACGTATCCCTGTACAGTCATATTTACCATAAGCCGTCATACTCCAGTTTATTATGATGTATAATGAAATAAGTATAGCGCCGATGGGATCCAGGTGGGCTAATTGGAGGATTCCCGACTTCTCACGGAGCTCCGCCGAACCTAAAAAGTCAAGATCCAATGTAGTTTGATGTGAAACGCAGAAAACGTTTTAACATACTCCAAAAGCGGGATAAAAATTTCCAGAATGAAATTACACATAATTGCGTTTAACAAACCAGTGTAAAAAGAAGGAATGTCGGGTAGTGAAGATTGTCCGGGTTCAGGACATTTATTTCCGATTGCATCTCTGGAAGGAGATATTCTCCCAAACAGAAGCATAGACATTCTTTTCTTTCATACCGACCATTTAGTGGTGATGGACAGAAACTCAGCCTTCAAATTCATAATCGATGTCATATTCCTTCAAATCTCAATATAGTTTGAATTAATGTATGAAAGGACGAGTTTTGGTAAGATAGCGGGCGGTACCACACCGACCTTCTATTGTCACCACTCTTTTGTGGAAGCTCTGTGACGCTGCGCGAAACAGTGGAATCCCTATGTCTAACAAGCGCTGGATGAGCGCAAAGACCTCCGTCGAGGCAACAGGGTCCGTAGCGTAATACATCACTGAATAACATACGGCCGGATGCCAAGCTCAATTTTGCATTTGTTGGACGTTAGCTTCATCAATGGTAATTAATCTGGGATTGAGGGTTCCTCACTAGCATGTCCAGACAGGGATGTGAAAGTCACATTCCCAGCAAATAATTTTTGTTTGATTTGATGTGCTTGAAATATTGGGGTATGGAATAGAGTATATTGATGGAAAACCTGGAAAAGTGCTTGAGACATTAGGCCCCATCCCACCCACACCTCCCCATGAGAGGATCCCCTCACCCAAATCAACACGTTAGCGACAGAAATGAGACCCTGTGTGCCTAGTTGTACCAACTTGCTTGTGATTTTGTGCTATAGGCCCAACACAGCAACACTTCATATTTTGTATGTGTACAGTATAGCATCATCATTGATGAGAGAATGCTCTTCAAAACACACTTGATTTTACCGACACTTCGTTCTGATCTGTCTCAACATCATATGATGAGGATTCGATGCGCTCGGTATAATTTTGTATACTGGTGTTACAGGTCACCTTCGCCTTCACCTTACTGTATCAATGACCATGGACTTGTACATGTATTACATTCACATTGAATGGTGATGGCTGATGAGAATATTGCCCCTATGGAACAAATGACTGGATTCCACGCAGCAAATATTTATTGTGTAACAGTGCATGAGAAGAAAATTAATTGTATAAACATTCCAAGCCTCATTGAATACAAGCCGCACCATACTTGATATGAATATAACGCGCGTACATTAACTCGCTTGGACGTCGCTTAGTTAAATATGGACAGACTCGCAAAAATCTCAAAATTTTCAAAAGCCACAAAAATGCCCTCAGCTTGTACAGAGTAAGTAAAAATACTTATGTACAACTTGATGTTTAGAAATGACTGTGTTGAGCGGTTCTATTCCCAACTTCTCTTTTATTCTATGTCATAGAGGACAGGGTTTGGTAGATAATTAAAAACTGTATTAACTCGGCTTCACATTTTAGAGAATGACTTTAATTGAGCCAAAGATGAAAGAGAAATACACTTATAAAAAAATCTATTTAAAAAAATATATGTTTATATTAATTTCCATAATTTATTGAAAAAAACTATACGTAGACTTCGACCACCCAATATCACACAGGCCAGGCAACTGTGAGAACAAGTGAAAGATACCCATCGAGTTGAGCGGATTTGCAGATAAACAACAACAAAAAATTGCACTTTGTGCCTCACGAGGCCCTTCTCCATAGAGTGCATGCCAGTTATTTTTCTAGACTACAACAACAACAGTTTTTGCCTGTATCACAGTCCGAGCTTCCGATTACCCTTCAACCTTACCCAGACGACGGATAATTTTTGACAGATTGTCCGGCTAGGTTGTTGATCGGATTCACAGATCATGAATTCCACCGTGACGGAATCACCGTTGGGAAGACTTTTTCTTTATTCAAAGTCATGTACTCGGAAGTTCCGTGGTCATACCCATGTAGTTTCAAGTTTAGTTTGCTATTCTATACGACATCTGTTTACAGATCCATGAAAAATCTACAGATGATCCAGCATTTTCAGTAAATCTCATGCTTCGAAATGTTCGTGACGGTATCACCTGAAACGGACATGACTCTTGACTAGTGTTGCTTGTCTATTTTTTTGCTGCTCTGTTTCAATCTGACTATTCTTATATGACATCTCTTACTAACATACAGTACCCAAGGATGATAAGATTTTTTCATCGTGAGAAAAACGCGACTGGATCATCCCAGGGGTTAAATCTAGTCCGTGACGGAATCGACAAAAAATCGTGATGGAATCACGAGTGCGCTTTTTAAATCTTATCGGTAAAAGTGCTTTATTAATTACACATTTTCTTCAAAAAAATATTCCTAGAGTGAATTTATCTCGTCTACTTAGAAAATTAAAACTCTAACCTCTTATTTTTACTAAGGTATACAGCTCCCGCTACATGCATATCTTTTCTGCAGATGTTTCAAAATAGTATAGTTTTCAGTAAAGTGCAATTTTTCTTCTTTGACAATTTAGAATTTCCCGAGTTCTTCATGTTAAAAAATTACGGGAAAAATATTTCGCTATTAAAACACATCTTCTCTATTATTGGCTTGTTCCCGGGGATCATAGGAAGCGAATAGAACAATTAAACAGCATGCTAACATAGGGTCTACGACAGAATGTGGAGTGAATTTTATGCGAAAAAGGGCTGTTTAGCAATGTCCGCTTTTCCGTGGAATTCATGAGCGCACGATTGAAGTATCATGGGAAGATATATATTTCCAGTCGCTATCTCCCCCCCCATCTTCAAACAAAAGGAAAAGAAAAAGCCGAGAGAGCGCCTCGTGAGGCAGAGTTATTTTTCCAGACTACAACAACAACAGTTTTTGCCTGTATCACAGTTCGAGCTTCCGATGACCCTTCAACCTTACCCAGACGACGGATAATTTTTGACAGATTATCCGGCTAGGTTGTTGATCGGATTCACAGATAACGATTGAAGCATGGGAAGATATATTTTTTCAGTCGCTATCTCCCCAACCCTCACCCCCCAACTAAAAAAAAAAAAAAGAAAAAGCCGAGAGAGTTCTTCGGAGTTTTACGTTTTTGACCTCTGACTTTGAATTTGACTTCTCACTTCCGACTCGCATCCTGGTGAATGACACTCGTCCTTTATCTTTTTGCCAATTCAGAGATTCTCGAGGAAGTTTCCGATTATACTATCTGGAATGCGAGTTTTTCTTTCGTGAAAATTTACTTTTTATGAAAGCGCAGGTTTGTCTTCGTCGCATAGCAAAATGGTACATCTTCAGAAAATTTATGACCTAACCCGAAGATCACAAGATCATTGTTTAGCATCATCAGAATAGCAAGAATAGTGCGATCAGACAAACATGCAGGCGAAAGTACGGTATAATTGACGTAATTCGTTGTTTTCCGCGTTTCAATGGTTGATCTTCAATGCAGAATCTAGGTCAACTAAATTTATGTCTGCTGCTTCAAACGAGTAGGCCATAAAGTTCAACGTTCAGTTTTATTTTTTTAACAACAAAACTTGCATAATGATAGCAACAAAAGTACATATCATAGGGCGTGTGAACAGTACTATGTAATGAATGAAGAACAGAAATGCTGCAACTGCCTTGCCCTGATCAAGTACATGTCACGCTAAGAACCTGAGAGAGGTCATAAATTTTCGGAAGATGTACCGTCTTGCCGTCGCATACCGGCCATCTGTACCAGCGCGAAGCTATAAGTACACGCGCGAATTTAGTACCCTCGAATAAAGAGACCCGGTGGAAGCGCTGCAAAGGATACACACCTTTTGTGACGTAAGCATTCATTTGTGTCCAAAGAAAAGATTCAAGATTTCGTCGGGAACCATGACGATCCCTATTGGAAATACTCTGAGTCGTGGGTTCCCCATATGACAATTATTTGGCCGGAGATTTCACGTTGCGCTCCTAGACCTCCGTCTGATCGACGGAGGTAAAAATAAATGACACCGGTTTCTACGTTAGGCCGCTCCAAACGAATTCATGTGAGTACGGTACATACTGTGGGTGCGGGAGGCGTAACCTTGGGTGTTGCCGGTTCACTATTTCCACGAGCAGATTTGTAGAACTGCCCTCTACATCGTGGACAAATCGATCCAGGTATGTCCATATCGATCATGCGCACAAAACTCAACCGTGATTCACTGACGCGTACGAACTTACCACACGGCCACTGAACACTTCGTGCCAGGTTGCAAAAAACAACGAATTAATTTTTCAATTTTTATCAAAAAGCACTTCTTGAACCAAAATGAAATTAACACAAGTGGATCAATGTTGTATACTAACGAAATTAATATCAGAATGATTTTGGTTTGCGAGGTGTTTTTTCCGGAATTTTGGAAACTACTATGGGAATTTCCCCCAACAAGTGAAAAAACGCACATTTGCACGTTTTACATGCATATGATGCATAATTTTGGATCGAGTTTTCTTGTGTTTTACCAGCTATTGCTTTACTTTGAAATATTAAAAGTTGACAGTTTTACTGCTGAAACGAAAATTTTACAGCAGTTTTACTGCTGAAACGAAAATACAACACCTATAGGACAGAAATCCATCTAACTGCAACTCGTCCTTTCTGTATGTCATGGTCACTTACCGATGTAGCCGAATATAAGAGCTATGGTGTTGGAGAGTACGTCGTTTCTGTGGTCGAGTGCCAGGGCTTGTATGCTGGGACTCTCTACCTTTCGGCAGACCATATACAGTATGAACTTCACAACTGAAATAAAACAGTAAGCCAATACCGTAAAACAAAATCCCGTAATCAAAGTTGAAGGCTCTGGCAAGTCTCCAACTTTCACTGGTCATTTCTTCAAAGGTTGTGTTCGGAGATACCCGATGTGTATAGCTGCTTTAACTAGCATAGATGGACGGATGGAATATAAGGTTACTTGTCAGTATTGTTACGTACCAGTGGACAAAGCGATGGTCACAATATTACTTCTGGCTACGAATTAACTCACCGAAACTGGACTGTTGGAAGTTGAACACTTGGCAAATGTTGGGATGGTTTTTACACTGTAAAGATACTGAGCTCTCCTTCAGACACTTTTACACACCCTCTAGAATTTGTCTTATACAGCTAAAAAATATGCCTTATAGCTATGGTAATGTACATATTTGTTGAAAGCGCATTTCTTAAGGATTTCAAATATATAAATGTGGTAAGGGATCAATTAGAAAGGGATCAATTAACAAGAATGAATTAGACCCCTTCAAACAGTGTTTCCGGGCTAGTAATTGCTTCCACCTCTGCTTATGTTAGGAGACAATGCTGATTACCAAATCCCTTGTTTTGTTGTATCCCAAAGTTTTGAACGTTATTAGTGAGAATACTTCTAGCTAATCTATGTGTCCTTCTTTGATTTATTATGGAGACGTACAATAATTAGTAAATAATTAGCTTGATTAGTTAGTCTTAGAGTCGAGATGGCTGTCCTCAAGCTGTATATATATGTACACACATATTATGAATTATATCGTCCCCATCCACGCTTGTTTAAGGATGTCCGCTGGTGGTTTTTGACTTTGACAGCCATTTTGCCTGTTTTTCTATTGGGTTATCTCCCTTCCCTGGGTTAAGAGATGGGGATTTCCTTTGAAAGCCTTTCTAGCCGAGAATTTTGCACACCAACATCTATCCAATTTGCTAAATTTTGATAGACATTGTGATTATCTGCAAACAGTTAGAATATAAGAAAAAGTTAAATATTATTTATATGAATTTTTCATGAATATGCTTCAAAACTAGGGCTATTCCCTATGCTTTCTGGGTTATCAAATTGAGCGTGGGTCAGTCCACTTAACGTTGCCTACAGCTAAAAAATGCACACCAACCTATATTTTTTTCCTTGTTTTTCCTCATATTACACAATTATGAATGCAACAACACACATTATTCAAAAAGTTAATTACTTTGATTTACCACCAGCGGACATCCTTAATACAGCCTTGAGCACAGAGATTTTTTGTTCCACTTTTGCATTCCAGGTGAGAAGACTGAGTGTGCGTTTCTGGTATAATCCTCCAGCATATGTTTAACAGGAGCCAGCAATTCCCTTCCTCGAGTCTGCTGAACTACCCCATGAACGTCAAAGTAAGAGGTCAAAGTTTGGATGCCTCCCTCTAACATATTTTGTTATTTTGTTCTATCAGATCTCAACTGGCCACTGTTCAGAAGGTGTAAATGTAAAAAATTAAGAACTGCGTTCAATATAATTGGTTCTTCATTTTTTCTGTAGCTTATATCTTATCCAAGTACATTTATTTCTAACATTTAATTGTCTTGTTTTGTTCACCATTAGCCAAAAACTTGATATATTTGTCACTTTTTTGTCCGTTAGCAAGTCAAATGTTATGAGCACACAAATTATTTCCAGAACCAGTCCTGTCAACTTAAGCTCTTTCTTAGACTTCTTTCTTTTCACAGTCCAGAATGGATTCTACAAGAGACTCCAATTCATCATGGCTTTTCTTTTACCAAACATGTGAACAGAAAATCCATTGTGCAGTGGAGTTCCAAAAATATCAATCTTATTCGCACTTCAATTAATATTGAGTACACCCCTTACTTCCCTGTGTGTTGGATTGACAGCTGCAGTATCTGATTGTCTTGTTTTAATATGTGTTGTCCGAATTTCTTTAGCTTTTCATCTTTTTATCCCCTTTTACACTGAACTAACTACATTTAATAAGCAATACCCTTGCTTTTATCAGGTTAAAACTAGGGTGGAGGCACTGAGTGAAGGATTATTCATTTAACAGACATGGTGAGGCACAAAGAGCACAGCCATGTACACTCTGTCGTGAAAGAAGAAATTTACCAAGACAGTTGTCCATGTCCATGATCACTGACCAGAAAACACATTCTAGTCCAGAAGATGAACTTCTGAAGTGGATAAGTTATGCAAAGTTCGTTATATATTCAGAAGTTAATTCAGTTTTTGCTGAAGGCATCTGTTCATGAAAACCACACTCCTGGTGAGCTGAAACTTCCAGCTATATTCAGCGAGCTGAAAATCTAACATTGCCTATCTTTTCAATGACAGATTCCACAGCAATCATTGACATGGATTCCTGCGAAACAGCTTTCCATTAGGCTCGGCTGTAAATGATAAATAGTGGACACTGTGTTGATCAGGCCATACTGAGCCCTGGACTCATGAGATATCAATCAGAACTGGATTTGAGAATGTATACACCGGTTTACAGTCATGAGTAAACACATTTGCGTACACTTCGCCATCCATAAGATGGCTTGCGAATCGTGTGTCTCCATTTTCGCGGAGCGATATCCGGTATTTTACCGTATTCTGGTGGCCTTCATCCGGCGGAGAACACACTCGAGAAATCTGATAAATTACAGGTTTTCATACCACTTCGGAAACAGATATTGCCTGGACTTACAAAATATATAGGTGTGAATAACTTTCGTATCATCCAAGAGGTGTGGTAGATCGGTAATTTTGAACAAGTAGGACATCACATGACACGAAAATGGCGGGTTACGTTGGAGTTACGTCGGTAGACTTTAGCTGATTGGCTAACGAAGTCACGTGGTATTGATTTCTGGAAATTCCCTCTTGCAGTTGCCCAAAGTAGGCTGAAAATGGATACACACGATCCCAGGGTCAGTCTTACCGCGTATAGATGACCCATATGGTTACAGGTTGGAGTAAACATTGTCATTAATATGTGATTTGTTTTCCTGAATTATTTTTGACATATTTGAGGGTGACTTTTCCATGTATATGTTGTCTGATTCCTTCTCAGGGTATTAGTTTGAAACTTTCAGTATATCAGGTGCACCACCGATAACTATATAAATAGGTGATCTTGTAACATAATTTTCCGAGTTTTCTATTTCTACGAAAGGTCAACATTTCTCTCTGAATTCTGCCAAGTGAAATATGCATGATTGCCATGCACATGAAATTTTGTCGAAGTCATAGAAATTGATCTAATCCTGCCTATCAGTTTCAAATATATCTAAGCTTGCATCTGTAGTGAATAATTTTCGTAAAGTTTGGCATAACATGAAAATTAGACCTCGCTAATCGACAAGCCAAGTTGTGGATGATCGTGCATTTTCATATTTCTCATGATCAATCAGAAACTCTGAATAATGTTAAAATCTTCGATCTCGATGCTACTACGATGGCAGGCTGAGTGACTTCCATGATCTTGGCGTCTTGTTCAGTAGATGAGTGGAAGGAAGGAACATGTGACTCACTAATTTAAGTCAACTACATTTGGCACCAAACGGGTCTACCTCATACCAAAATCATTCATTAATGCATCTTCAATAACATTGGATATTTCAACAACCAACATCATGGATTTAGTTGATTTATTTGGTTCTATCGGTAACAAATTAGACCTCTCCGATTAACATGCAAAGTTGTGTGTGATCATGCGATTTCATCTTTTTCATGGTCAATGATCCCATACCCTGATGACGTATTATACATCCCTCAGTCACGTGATAAATTGTGTTTCCATTCATCTGTATGACACGTGAACACTCATCCAGAAATCTGACATCGATTGTGTAACATGAAACCAATTAAATTGTCATTGTCAACGCAAAGTACATGTCCCACAAGGCGTGAAGGCATATATGTAAACCGATACGTCAAATTAAAACTTGCTGTTCAGACTGTGCCAGCTTAGCTCAGGGACCTCGCGCTGGCAATTAAGTTGATGTTATGTTACACGAGGGAGGTGACAGGCTAATTGAATTGTATAACGATCCTCACCTGTCATTTAATTGCCATGGATGTTGAGAGCCTGCATTGCATCAAGGCATAGAAGTGGAATTTTATTGTCATGGATGTAGGGGGCCTACGTCATCAGGTTTCAGAACCATTAGGAATCCTGAGTAATGTTGAATTCCTCGATCTCAATGCTACCATGCTATCATGGTCTTGGCGTCTCATTTAGTAGATGTGTGGTAGAAAAATAGGTGACCCACCAACTAAAGTCGAATGCAGGCCTACCTCGGTACAATTATTGATTAATTCTGTTTCGATAGCATTACCAACATGGCAGGTTTAATGGATTATTAACCCTATCTGACCTGGGCGATTTGGGGTGTACCGCAGCCTGAGGGATGGAGGCAGAAAGTGTCCCCCCCCCCTATATATTTGTGTTATCGCAAAGGTTAGAGCGCTGAAGCTTACCACACTATATCTTTGGGTCAAGCTCTTCAAGAATATGTAAAAAAAATTCAAGATGGTCGCCATGATGACACCACAGTGACGTCATTTTTAAAAAGAGCATTTTTGGACGATTCTTCGCTCAGAATTTTCGAATTTTTTATTTTTGGTTTTTCCTCGAAAAGACTGCATGATGAATTAGTAAATAATAATCTGATATGAAATAAAATATGTTTTACCCAATTTTCCATGCAGAAAAGCAAAAACATTGAAGAAATCTGACGAAAACATCACTTTTCTGGTACCCCACATGGCCGCCATTTTGAATTTACCCATGAACCTCTGCTCGGGAGTCATGCAAATAGGCTCAAAATGGCCCTAATATGATAATCTACAAAGTCACGGAGTTTCAGCTCTCAATTGTTTGTCGTTCCGGAGATACATTTAGGAGCAAAAAAGCCAAAAGCGGAAAGTGCCCCCCGGCCATGTAGGGTTAAGTCACATCAATAACATATGATCATGATGATTGAATTTTTTGAACTTATTTGTGCATCTGTACATGTGAATGCTGGTTTTTCCACTTGTTCATATGATGATTATGGTTGTTTTTGGAATATTTCTAGTTATTTTGAGGTTAAAAACATTTATAGACTGTTTCAAACACTGAGCTCATATGAGGTTACCTTATGCCACCCAATTTCATTTTCTTTCTGACGATTATGCTAAGATTCAATGTTGCACTATCAAAAGTGATAACCTATAAACCAAATGTTGTCAGGAAGTATATCATCTCTTTTATTTTTTTTACCAGGGGTGAATGGTAAATTTAGTTGTTCCAGGATTGTGTACAAAGAAGAGTGTAATTCTGTATGTGATTTTGTTGACATTGATTGCGAGTTGGTTTAATCCTGAGGTTATTAAAGTTCATCTTGCAGGAAATATGGATATCGCACATTTTTCATTCCAACCGATGTAGAGGCGCTACAAGCAGAGAGCATTAAGTATAACCTGGTTCATTAAGCCAGTGCAGTATCCGACTATTTGATATATGAACTCTTTTCCAGCTGGGTTTTCACTTCAACACTTCTGTCTGGGATGTCAACCGACACTTTGAAGGGGTTTATATTCAATTTTCAACACTTCCAGAGAGGTTGTATCTTGACTCTTAGATAAGTGTCAAGAATATGAACACTTAATTAAGTGTAATAGCAGTCACTATGGAAAGGGTTGAAATCCCCATTTCAACACCTATACAGGATTGGGATAACAACACTTTAGCAAGTGTTGCATCAACACTTGTGAAGTGCTATATCCGATTTCAACACTTACAAAGAGCTAGAATAATAAAACTTCATAGGTGTTAGGATACCAACACTTTAGTAAGTGCTCAAATAACACTTAAAGAGCAGACACTGGATATCCTTAGCAAGTGTTAAATATAACCGTTAAGAGCCAGTTTCAACACTTTAGTTTAAAGAGTGTATATTCAAGAATAATTGAACTGAGCAATTTAGATAACGAAGATTGCTTAATTCCACGAAAAAAAGTAACTTACCAACTAGCAGACAGGGCGGTGACTATGGTTACAATATTACATCTGCCCACCAATTATAGGAACTTATCAAATAGTAGACAGGGCGATAGCTATGGGTACAATTTTACATTTACCCACCAATTATAGTAACTTACCAATAATAAGACAGGGCGATGACTATGGTAACAACACTTAACCCCCCGAATTATATTCACTTACCAATAGTAGCTAGGGCGATGACTAATGTAACTATATTGAAAATCCTCCCCCCCCCCCCGAATTATATTTACTTACCAACAGTAGACAGAGCGATGACTATGGTTACGATTTCCATATTTGGTAAACTGTCATCACCACTGGCCAAGGAAATCATCTTTGTCACGGATTCCTTGATAATTTGGAGAGACGCCACCGCCATGATGACGGCTAGTATGATTATACCGACAGGCTCTAATCTGGTCCGACCTAGAATACATCATATATTGTAATGATATTAGTATTTGGTACCGTTACAGGCCTACTGGTGCTGATATCACACAATAACGGCGTGTTCCCAGCATGAATGGTGAGATCCTTTGAGTAAACAATAAATCGCATTTGCCAGTACCGGCAGACTAATTTATGAATCAGTACTAAAACAATATAGATATTTCCGTATATTTCTGCGACGCGGGATGTATATAAGTTTACCATGTAAAATAATTGCTCAATCAGAAAAAATACTGAATTGATACGATACACTGAAAAATGCTGAAAAAAATATATTGATCATTCCATTTTTATACATATATCAGGAATGTCGTATTCATTCAGTCATCGATTACTATATAAATCAAAGGCATTATTTGGTCGAGTTATACTTCTCGAGCGGACAGTGTTCAACTGAATGTCGAAGAAACCCCAGTTGAGAAGATGCAGTCGAACACGCAGTTCAAGCGGGACATACTGACCTTGGGGGTAAGTATAGGGTCTTCGTTTCCTGACAGCTTTAGAGGTCCACCAAATTACCGCTCCTGAAACAAGGTCCATGGCACTGTCCAGCAAACTCGAAATAATGGAAATAGATCCTGATAAGGCCACCGCAACACTCTTGGCCGCAAGCAGAACCTACAAAATATCAAAATATAGAGCGCTACTTTAGCACCCGTTTCGCCAGTAGACACAATGAATAATACAATAAATAACTGAACCTTCAGTGTTATCCTCCTTGATGATGGTGTTGGGCCACTTCACGTCAACAGATGGCGTTGTACCCGACTATGCCTAATGGTGTCATTTTCAGCCTTTTGGGCACGAATTTCCGAACTTTATTTGTAATCATGGACAGTTATGGGGACGTAGGGAGTCAAATCAACTGTTACTAATCAGCGGGACCGGATGTCCTTTTATCGAATCCAATCAAAAACGTGAAACAGACAAAGATCGTTTATTTGTTTAACATAATTTACAGGTCAGATTCAGTAGGCCCTTGTAGGTGGAAATGAGAAATCATCTTAAACTACGGTTAAATGATATACTCCCTTTATCTCATCGCCATGTTGTGACTGTCGACATCGGGCCTTACAGACTAGTCTTTTGTGTTAAATGCCGTCATTTTCATCTGACGACGATATAGCTCACCAATCGCCAGTGTACGAGTTGTCACAGCGAAACACTTCACCAATTACCAATATACGAGTAGTCAGAGCATTTCCATCATAGCTCTCTAGATTTGTATCTAATACCGCTTATGCCGGTGCTAGCGGCAGTGTGTGGACATATCATCCAAGTTGCCACATGAACAGGTACAATAAAAGCGTACCTGAGATACAACACATATCACGAATCGTTAGATTCTTGGTATGTGCTTTAGAATAGGTTAACCAGAAGACTATACTGTGAAGTAATGTGGCTCTGTCAGTATGTCGGCACCTCTTCCCACTTTCCTTATATGTGTTGCATTACACTTTTCAAATCCACCTTATCCATACACATAATTCATTTGATAAGGAATGGTTGAGTTAAACAGATTAATCGAGACGAGATAGCGCATGTTAGACATAAAGATCTGTAGTATTAACTAGTTTCATCACACGATGCTCCATCTGTCGCGACTATATGAAATATATCGTTGTACAAGTGCGTTCAACTAATAGAGTAATAGAGCATCCATATGGACGGATGAAACTCTCGTCGACAAAAAAGAACGCGGTCCCATCAACCTATTATTGCTGTCGATATGGTTGGAAGCACATGTCACGATACAGGGGAAACTGATGAATTCCAATACATCTTCCCGTAAAAGTCTAAATTCAAACAAAAGTGAATTTCGAAACATATCAAAAACGCTCAGCTTTCACTTGGATAGATGTAAACCGCATTCGGGACAATCTGCTGGTTTGCTGTAAAGACAAATGCAATTATCGAGAACAAAATGTTTGAAATGGAAGGTCGAATTGTACAAGATGTGTTTGATCAAGCTAGCTGTTCACTCAACTGTATTGACGTCGACATGAAATTATACTGAGCAATGTCGCAGTTCGCTTCCGCCGAAAACATTCCAGTTTAGCTATACGCTTGTTATGGGAAATATTTATTTCAGATGTATGAATTGTATTCGATAGGGCAGATCACCGAGAAATATCCCTTCATCCACATGGTGGTGTAGTACCATACAGGTTCGTTATTTTAAACAACTTTTTCCATCCATAGCTCCTACCAGATTGATGATCGGCTTTGTCACATCGAAAACTGCGAGTGGAAATTATAAAGACAACCCCTTCAACTTTCGACATTTCAATCCCATCAGCATGTATGTGGATGGAGTATATTCACAGACGCATTCATACAAAATACGTGACATACCCGAAACAACCTGCTCTACTTCAGCCTATCTCAACCAGTTCAACGTCATTAAGAAGACGTGAAGTGATTTCGAGAATAGCATAGACTTAGATGGCGTCGACAAAGGCTATGCGCCGTACGCCGTATGAGTCCTCATTCGAATGATTCACATTTCTGACTGTAATGCTGAATTTCCATCCCATTTCGAAGTTAACCACACTCCGAACATTTTATTGACGACCGGCTTTGAATACGAATGAGTTATGGTACTCTGCGCAAACCATTTGGATACCTATCTAGAGGAATATGTTAATGAGTTTCCTGCTGAGCGATAAGCGTGCGATAAACAGGCCATGCGATTATATCGTGAGTACCGACCTTTCCCACTTGGAAGAGAGCCATTGTTTGTGCTTTATTTCCGCAGAATCATTGCTTTTTTTCGATTCATATGGACATGCTCCAAGCTCTTATAACTCCGAGTGCGTCGAGTTTCTCGATTCTCGTTCAACATTGGATAATACAGAAGATTATTTTCTTTGACCTGAAGGTAGACTCAGGCACCCGAAGGTGTGGAGTGCTCAAACGGAATCTAGTACTCAAGACGAAGGAACGTCTCGGCAAATTTCGCAGATTGCAAAATCTGGTCCATGATATTTTGTCGTCGAATTGAACCTGTTCAATACATATTCTTGATCTAATTTGGTGTTAGACATTGTCCATGGATCGGCTGCGTGAATCCCACATTGCCGATTCGAGCTACCTCAATGACAGCCATGTTGTCTTGATTTCTCGATATTTACCTCATATTTGAAGGCATCTTACTGCCCTAGATAAAAGATATACCCCCTCTGAAGTATAGAATCCATTGGAACCACTGATGATTTTCCAATAATAGTGAAGAATAATATAGCATCTTCAGCAGTGAACCTGAATCTTCACTGCTGAAGATGCTATAACTAATAGCGAAATATACAGAATGAAATTGTCATCCCTACTCGGAGTTGCTTTTCTTCTCTATTACTGAAGTATAGAGCATGACGCTTACAGTATAAGAAACAGAGGTGGTATTGCTTCAACAATGCCAACAATGCGAACAGTTTCACAGTTTAGTTAAGGCTGAAAATCACCAGGTGCAGAATGATATATGGTGACGAAGCCGACATCAGTAGAATAATTCATTCAGCGACCACAACGGTGCCGTAGGCGAACATATGGCCAGACTCGGACGGACCTTATCTGCTCACGGGCCTTTGTTTTGGGAGGTGTGGTCATTTTTTCACTGTTACAAATTCGAGATGTACTGCCCGATACAAATGTTAATTAGTTCAACTCCTGCCACTGACATTTCATTGCCAACGATTTCAGAGATTACAACTGATTAAATACAACTCTTATAAATCATGCACAATCCTGACAGAAAAAATCCTATTTAGGTAACATATATATTAGTAAAAGATAATGAGGTGTATTAGTTTTGTTCTGGTCGTTTATATTAATTTATTCCCAGTATTCTATATTCTATGGTATATGTATATAGCACTAGTCCGGCGCTTCGACGTCATTCCCTTAAATAACTATGGGCGTGAATGTTTGAAGAGAACTTGTGGTGTACCCATTTCCTTCAAATCTTCGTACATGTATATCTCACAAAGTTCAAACTAAGATGGAGAAGCATGGATATAACGTTCTCTTATCTCAAGTGAATCAGTGGTTAAGTGATTAAGATGGGCATACTCTGTAAAAGATCGTTCGCTATGCATTCAAGAAAGTCGCGAGAAGCGGTATCGGAAATTTGTGGGACACTGATCTCGACGTTGTGTCCAATACGGCTGAATATAATGACGAAATGAACTTGCTTCCCCTAGAAACCCTTCGGTTTATTATCAAGGGTTTAGCGAAGAAATTCAAACAAGGGAGGCATCCCACTTTTCTCCGATTCCATATAATAGTTGGAAATGAATATACATGTAATAATAGATCGGCGAAAGCGGATTTGAAGAAAAACGGGTTAAATAGTTCGTCAGGCAAAATGAGAAGCAAGCTAAATACGCGAAAGAGTTATTAGAATCAATGAGATTGCAATATAGAGATACTTCACACATGAACAAACCTATTGTTATATAGATGTGTTGCGAGACACAGTATAAGATTATCATCGTCCACACCAATCTCTGCATCTGAGAGCTCCGGTAACGGTGAACAATAAGAATTAATTGGTAGTATCGAAGGAGTTATATACAATACAATACAATACAATATGTTTATTGCACGACACGTAGAATAGTACAAATATGGCAAACAATATAATTTACTATGGTACTATAGCAACGTGGTAATTATTAGTTAGTATGGATTTAACCAACAGTGTGGGTTAGTAGTACTTCTAGAAAAATCTTAGAAAGGAACATGGAGTTACCGGTGTGTTGATGTAGAAACTCTAGTTAAGAAGTGTCCAGCCAGTTTTTTGATGGAGGGTTAAGGCTGAGCCGTGACATACATGTATAGAAAAGTCAGAGTGGGTGATGCTGTGCTAATTTCACATGGGAGATAAGGAATTATCAACCAAAGTGAACCAAGGAGATGTATAAAGTTCAGCATAGACTTCGAATGTGTGGGATAAATATGTACAAACTCGTCGATTCCATGGACGAATCTATCGAAGGAAGCTATCGAAGGAAACGGTTCGCAGAAGGTTCTGAAATTCGAAAACAAGATGGGGTACAAAAAATATTCTTAAAACGCAATGTCTTATGGTAAAGGAAAATGGTGCAAAATGTATGCTAACCTTTAAATTTGTCCTTAGGAGGACATTGATAATGCAGAAAGAATTCGCGGTATCAGTTTTCACGACTAAATAGTATATTGGAACTGCGTCGCATGGACTACCCGCATGCGTAGCGAAACCATCTAGAGTCCATCCTCGTCTGAGAGGAATACGTTTGCGATGTTGATAATTGAGTCAAATTGTATGCTGATCGAACTGAAACTTTCCTGTGGAGTGCAGCTTTCCTATGCATCAGGAGAGGGTAAATAGTCTGGATCCTCTTGTAAACAGTATGTTTATCTTGCATTTATACCCTATAGATTTGGTTTTCTTTGCCATCCTTTTTAAAAAAAGTCGTGTAATAAATAAATTGATTGATTGAAAGATTGATTGCTCCATCCATTTGTGAAGAAAGTCGCGGGACTCATTGGCAGCTGGAAAACCCGTATGGATAAATAGGATATTACGACGACTTCCGGTGTCCTAAGTTTGATAATAATTGATGATCTTACGTCAGAGGACAAATAGGATGGGCGAATTCCGAAATTTCACCACCATAACACATCTGTTGTTAATATAGTGTATAATTTATTCGATCATTGTAAGGCCCCAGAGACCTATATGTATGACAATAAATCAGTCTGTTAAACAAGCAACACATTTCCTTATTAGATCGTATCTATATCGGGCGACTCGACGACATCGTGTTTACGAAAACGTCATATCTACGGTCATTTATTTGTCCATCTCAAACTGAAAACTCAGAAAATACCAAAGGTTGAAAAATATAATTAATATAAGTGTTTTAAATTGTCGAGTCTCACACAAAAACTGGCTGAACAAATTGCAGATGGATTTTAAACGATGGCAATTCCACCATGGTTCAAACGGAGTGAAGATGACCACCCCAACAGGAATACGTCATAATGTGTCACTGTGCATAGAATGACGTGAAAAATATATTCTTCTGATAAGAACAGCGACTATGAAAAAAGCATTTATCCTAATAGGGCAGTTCAAATATATTGGTTCCCAGGAGTATATGACATATAGTTTATGGAAAGAGATGCCCACCAATCCTATAAATGATTAGGGCTATCGTAGCGAAGATATATTTAGCGGGGTTGAAGACGGCAGTTGTATCTAAAGGGGTTTATCGGTTCAACACCAGCACTACTAAGCATTGAATTTCCATCCATATCCACGGTTGACTTTCGTATACTCTTCCCACCCGTCCTTCATGCCCTGTCATGTAACGTATGTGTGCATAGATTTCATAGACGGGACATTATGCAACGTGGGCTAATAAATGAACAGTCTACATCTTCTCCATACAAAATTTTAGTTTACACGTGATTTTATACAACAAAGAAGACAACGATATACGAGCACGTGCCCCAGAAAGCAAAATGAGAGACTTCCTCGTCGTTTCGACGCGTTGTCGTTGTTATACGTGACATCTGACTTCTCAGAACGGGCGATGGTCGAACTGTACATTTCGCACTAGAAGAATAAATGTACGTGCATAACTAGAAGAAAGCCGTGGTATTTAGTACCACTGTGAACGGCGTTCTACTACTGTTATCAAGTTATACAATTCTGTCAAATGCATGTTTGCAGTTTGCTGTCAATATGTTCAGTTACATATCTTTCGTTCATCGGAAATGTTTTGCTACCGAGCATTTAAGTCTATAGGCCTGTTGTAGTAGCCGAGATCGCTAGCCGGGGTTTGAACCACCAAATTCATCGCTTACGGGCTTAGCCCACAACCAATTAAACGCAACATTGAAAGGTTGGTGAAAACGATGCCGGCGTACTGACAAGAAGTCATATGACCCCACAAACAAATATGCTGGCGGAATATTTCTAAAACCATTACAAGAACCAAAAGTGATCCCTGTTATGATTTGTATCCCAGCCACGCTTTTCTTGTAACTGTTCAAGTGGACATACTGACTGACATGCCCACACGGCCCCTAGCACCGGCTTGAGCAGTATTAGATAAAAATCCCAGCTAGTACAAGCTCTGGTGAACCCGCGTCCTACTACACTCCTCCCTATCACGAAGAACCTCAATCCCCGATGCCCCATAACCTCTGTTGAACCTCCCTGCCCCATCAGCTACATGTAATCATCTCGACAATCAGATCATCAACCACATCTCCTACGGCGCTGATCCTACCGGCGATGCCATGTTGTAGTTGCCGAGTTCCCCAACCGAGATTTGAACCACCGGCCTCTCGTTAAGGGAGCATGTCAAAATTTGGACTGTGGAACGCGGTCCATTTGTCACGCATGCCCGGTCAGATTGGGACGTGCTGCAGCCACATTTCGTTATCGGAGCTGTCGAAATTTCACGCTGGCCCGGTCCTTTTGAATCGATCCTTTTGGACCGTTCAAAAACTTTCTTTCGACCGCGGTTCGAATAAAGCTGTTCGCCGACCAATAAAGGACCGGTCCCCCTGCAGGGAACGGTCCATACGGACCGGTCGTTTTTGGAGGTGGGGCCGGTCCAACGCTGAAAGAGTTGAACCGCGTACTCGGTCTGTTTTTCACGCGGAAATGCAAATAGAACGGTCCAAATTTTGACATACTCCCTTACGAGCACAGCGTCCTAGCAACCTAGCTGAAGGGAAATTCCTGCTAGCTTCAAGCTAGTACGGGCACTGGTCAACCCGCTTCCTAACATAGGCATAAAACATGAAGAACTGACCAATTAAACTAATTATTAGATGCCACTGTCCACTGTGCCGGCACCAAAGTTTGGTTCCAGGAACCTTTTCTGTTCTTAATAATTGCGAAACCAGCGGATTGTCAGTACATTAAGCTGCAACTGCAATAACGAGGAAGCGAACGGAACTGGGACGAACAGCAGACCGATATTGTCGGGCATGCAAGTGTCTTAAGAGAGGCCTATATAATCACAAGGGCGTTTCGCTGATGCACTGTTTTAACAAAGCAAGAGACGTAACACTATTGTTCTAATAGAATTGAAAATACATGTTTCAAAAGTGTGAACCGCACTGCAGGGGCCTAATGGTTAGAGCGTCTGCCTCGTAAGCGGTAGGTACTGGGTTCAATCCCAGGCCGGGTCATACCAAAGACTTGAAAAATGGAACTTGTTGCTTCCTCGCTTACGCTCAGCATTAAGAGGATAGAACAAAGACTGGTTCGCTCGGTGTCAGGATAATGTGATTGAGTGGGGTGTAATGTCTGCCTACGGCATAATATTTCAGTGGACAGCATCATAAAATGACAGCATTAGATCTGCTCTGTTACAATTGCTCTCGGGTGCTCTCTATTTGTCTTTCAAGACCTTGCTTCGGTAATATAACTAATGTCGCAGTACATGCACGACTACCCGGAGATAGGTGTCCCCTTACGATTTCAATGGCTGGGCTCTAAAAATGTCTCTCATAGCATCGCCCAAAAAGTCTTCCTGGTACAGTCTGTCAGGGAGCCAACGAGTGCCGTTAATCTTGTTGAAAGTCAAGCTGCATTGCAGCTTAAATAGACACACTCTTCAAAAAACTGCACGTGCAATTACGCTTGTACGATACATAAGTCATCCCAATTTTCAGCGATACCTCTGAAATTTTCTAATATTATATTCGCTATGAATTCAAATATCCAGCTGCAATTATCCAAAATCTTTCTTCAATCTACAATATATTCTACAACATTTTAAAGGAAAAAGACGATAAGTCGTTCTCCGTTGTTTTATTCAATAGAGTGAAAGTTGGTCTGTAATTGATTGAATTATTGTACTACATAGCGTAGATCTCGCTGTTATACATTGGGCCGGTAAGTGGTCACGTCGATACCAAAAGTTTTTGCCCTTATATTTGACATTTCAAATTTGTGCATATGACCCGAATTTTACAGCAAAGTCGCAAGGTTTTCTGAAAACGAATATGGCGACCGTCTAACTGGGCGAATTGATATCAGCGGCGATTCAACGATATATCTTTCACAGCATATAGTTCTACGATAATTTGAATAAAGTTGCCTTCCAATCAAGTAGCATTGGCGCTTATAAATATATTTAATAAATGTTTGATGTATTCAAGATAAATGGAGCCCAGCGCAAAGAAGCCTGATCAGAGAGGATGGCACCGTCACAGCCGAGACTCCGATGGCGAAGTATCAAAGGGTGATATTCACCCATCATCACACATGAAGGATTGGGTCAAATTGACCAAATATGTTTGGGTATAGACGTGACGGACTCAACGAGTTTGGGTCAAATCCCATGTCGAGGCAAACAGTTTGGGTCCTTTTGACCCAAATATTTTAGGTGCGCCACGTCTATACTCAGTCCATCTGACAGTGCACTCGTGTGCACAAGCCCCGTTGACGTCAGAGGTGTCGGAGCTAAAGAAATTTAATATTTATCTCGCGATATCTGCATGTCAGTCTGGAGCAAGATACGAGCCTAATTTGTCCGTTAATCGGCAAATGAGGTTTGTCAGAAAAAAGATGCAAAATGGACGTGTCAAAAAGAAGATAGCTACGCTTGCTGTCCTCAGATCTCTCACGTTTCAAAGCAGACAGTATTTGTCAGTTGTTCGCCTGAAGTCGTTTAAACATATTTGCGGATAAACTGCAACAGTACACTGGGTTGACACCCTAGGAAACTCGCTGATGTGTTCATCTCATAATGTATTTTTAACTCCACTCAATTGTTCCTATTACGAATATATAATTAGACTTTCAACATTTCGTGGCGGTTAAAACGGCACGCATTTTGAACTTTTTAATGGCTTCGTACAGCGATGCAGACACAGCGTACAGGGAATGTATGAATGCAAATATCTGAACATAATACTCATATTGATGCAGTTGCAGAATTGTAGAGGAAAATCGTTCCTTTCTTTCACGAGGAATATGAACTAAAGCAACTGCCGGAATGCAAATGTCCAAATTTCGATCTATAATTCCTGTATTTAACATCTTCGTCTAGTGGTATTTAATTTGACAATTACACAAAGTTGCAATAATTAAGAATTGACCTGTGCCAATAGATATCTTGAAAATAATTTATGCCGAATATTTAGCTCATATCGTGTCAAGGGAGAAATTGCTGGTGCTACGCCGCCATACCAGTACCTGCTAAAAGGGTTCGATTTCTGGCCTGAATCATGGAAAACTTACCACATTTACTGCTAGAGTAACTTTGGCGAGAATACTGGCCCTCTTCTGTAACCGAGCCTTTGTTTCTGCCATCTCCATAGCGTCATCTAGCTCTAAGCGAACATCCTCAAAAGACGTGATCAGTTCATCTTGAGCTTTATAATAAGACCTGCGGCAGAGAGAGCTTATAAAATCAGACAAAATACGGAAGACCGTTCGGGAGAAAAACATATTCTGGACTGTGCGTGAAAGGATATGGCTATTAGTGAGTCCACATGGTCATGCGCATCTCAACTGCATATATGATGTCCATAGATCTGCCTTCCGAAAAGTGGAAATCACGGTGGCCTTCAAGGGTAGCCATTAAACTTGTGCTTCCATTTTTTGTCAGAACTTGACGATATATGGTTTTGGGAGGTTTTAGCACTCTACCCCCAAGGGAAAGACATATTGGGGAAATAAACTTATCCCACTCTCGACAAGCACGCCAATGGTACACCCAAAATGCCTCGGGCCTGGTTTGGGAAGTCTCCACCAGGCCAGCTCAGATGTACAATTCCCAAAAATATAATTAAATTGATATCCTAGCTCCTTGCCCATTTGAATATTTCGCTTGTAGGATCTAACCGGCTTGCAGTAACGCAAGTGTCAACCAATCCCGAGAAACGTTCATAAAGTTAGACCGCGGTTCGCAGTTCGTTATTCGGGACCAGTCATTTAGCGACTCAAAACAGCGCCCCTAGCAGCGTCCCCTGGCGTCAGATTTGGGATATGAATATGCAAAGATATACAGCATGACATTCTCTCTTGCTATACAGAGTTGAAGTTCAAAGTACTCATAATAAAAAAATACAGATTTCCATATCTGAGGAAATAATTGCCGGTCTCCTCGAATAATGAACTGCGAGCTGCGAACCGCGGTCTAACTTTATGAACGTTCCCGAGAAATCTTCAAAGTGCTTTGAAAGGGACATAATGGTAGGGGATTCTTCTTTGGCTCAGCCGAATCAGATGCCAAGCTGGCGGTGTATCTTCTGATGTTGCTGCGCACCAGCCAGTTTGGCGACATCATGTGGGGTAGATATATGAACTGGTCCTTGGCATAAACCTTTGTTTAAAACGGAGACGATCACCCTATCCCCCCTCCGCGACTGCAAGTAGAGTAGTTCAAATGCGGCCGGGATGTCAAAAGGCTATTAAATATTCATGACCTGGGCGCTCTGACCGCCATATTCAGTTGGAATCAGTAAGATCATAGCGACATATACGATTGAGAAGCATTGATAGGATATTAATTTATTAAGATTGAATTCTCAATTTATTGATTATGGGAAGCGGACATTACCGGCTCATTTCCGGAACATAGATCGCTTTCAGTTATTTACGTATGTGATCTTCATCTAGGCTTACTGATATATATATATATTAATTCCAAGTTGCATATAGTTATGTGTAGAAAACGACTCTCACCGGATCCGCTTTGGTGCTTTCAGCTTTCTGCTGTCTCCTTTCTTCTTGGAAGAGAAATGATCGATGGGAACTTTCCATTCGTCGTCGGCCATATCACCTGTTAATTATGTGCATCGTTGAATATGTCACACATTCATCAAGTTAAGGATTCAATATTTTGATGAAAAGTTTCAGTGTTAGGAACTATTTATATTCCCTTTCGCTCATACATGTATTTATGTAACTTCCATTGCACTGTAGCTCTC
Organism: Hanleya hanleyi; assembly: GCA_036873755.1. NCBI lineage: Eukaryota > Metazoa > Mollusca > Polyplacophora > Lepidopleurida > Hanleyidae > Hanleya > Hanleya hanleyi. The sequence continues at coordinate 174,765 of JAVTVY010047192.1, read as the reverse complement.
AAAAAAAATTCTAGGTGTATTTAAAAACAACATTTATATTTTAATAATACAAACAGTATTTAACTTATTTATTAATGATATGTAGAGAATTACAGATCGCAGTCCGTCTGTCATGATTTCGAAAGAATAGATCGAATACCTATACTGGCGTTAGATGGCGCTACTTCAGTAACCAAGATACCGCGCTTCGCTTCCTTTTCCTCTTCAAGAAATGGTGGCACGAAAGCCTTTGCTCGTCCCAAGAAAAAATCCATCCCTTCCATGTCTGGATCTCCATCACCAGTTTGCTGTTAGGGTAAAAATGTTTGTATTAGTGTATTTTTAATCCAACTATCCGAGTATTTTCAGGGCAAATGTTGTTGGCGAAGCACATCTATACTAATGCTGCATTCTCGTGGGACTCTACCCCTGTATTATTGTACCAAATCGAAAGCAGTAAACCACCCACCCTCCTCATCTTCCAGAAAAGAGGAATTTGGGAGGCTAGTCTAGATAGTGTCATTTACGACCCTTCTGATAGGCACACTGTTCGTACGGGTGTGTGAACATGTGTATGTGTCAGTGTGTTTTTAATTATTTCTCTACATAAAGACATTCATTTACACCCTCAAAATGATTCAGGGATTTGCCCTGAATGTTCAGGCCGCAACTCAATATTAGGGGTTTCAGCCAAAAATTCAGAGAAAATTTCCCTATTTCAGTAACTTCTCCAGTGAATTATTGGAAAATTTCCTGGATGTCATGATAAAATCCATGAAAATCGAGTGTATGTCCTGAACACTGAGAAGAAATCCCTGTAGCATATTAAGACTATACCTGTAGCCATCGGTAAACTGCTGACGAACTAAAGCCCAGTCGTCGTCGATCATGTCATGCTTTGGACATACTGAATTTAGATATGAATTTAGACATTTAGATATGGAATAGGTCTTTGGATTATGGACGCGGATATTCTTTAATGGACGACGGCTGAATTATGAATGACGGACTAGACGCTTGTATTACACAAATCTCCTTACATAATAGGGATGCAACGTAAGTTCCACAACTTCGGCGCGAAGCCATGATGTGGGTGTGTGTGGGGGGGGGGGATGAAACGCACAAGTTTTGTTGTCCGATATAAAATAGACCCTATAGACTACGGAATCCAATAAGCGTCATATATAGGTTAATTATATGCATGTTATATGTAAAATATCAAAAACAGTTTTTTATCACTAAAATAATTACCAATATTTACCTCAGTGTACCAAAGTGGCTTGTCTCCGCACGAAAAGCGCCTCGAAGACAGACGTCTGGGCTTATTCTCCCAGTCTGTTCGAATCAGGTTACTGCCACTGAGAGTTAACTCGGGATGGGTGTTCGGATCTTCCGGTGGCCCACCAGGTGGCGGTCTATCGCCCTGGTCGCAAAACCCGCTGGAAGATTCTTCCTGGTTCTCCTCGGTGATGCTACCGTTAACCAGAATTCCATGAGGCAGATCGCTATTCGTTCTATTCGCACTTGGCGGATATGTTGTATCTGGGTCATTTGGAAGGGTAGGTTGATATATATCGTCTGTTAAATCCAACGCAGGGTTGTCAACCGCCTGCACAGACCCTGTGTATCGATAGTGACCATTTTCCTGCAAGCAAAACACAAACCGGTATATGTTATGAATAGGACGGAAAACTAAACTGAACCAAAAATCTTCAGGTAGCGCCCCTCCCCCTCCCACAAACACTGTAGTCAGTTATCGACCACTATGACGGACGCGAAGATACCTTTCGGAGCGCGCAAATCCCCAGAGATCTTCAATATGTTCAAGCAGGTTATACGATACATCATGGAAACGCGGGCTTACAATATAATAGCTTACCTTGATGACTTAATGTTGGTAGGTGAAGACTACAGAGGATGATTAATTGACCTCACAGAAATCCAAGCATTGCTGCTTTTAGTTACAAAGCATAGGGCCCTGTGCAAAACCTGTTTTTTTTTCTTAGGGTTGAACTAGATTCTACAAACATGAGAATGTGTATACCCAGTGATAAATTAGTATACATGTACCTCAAACTGATCTGCTCACTAGGTATGGAAGGCAAAGCTGACAAATCAAGAGCTCCTCTCCCTTCCAGCCAAATTGAATTGGCCATCCAGTATATATAAGGTGACAAATTTCAGCTTCGTAACGGTATTATAAACTACTAATAGGTTGATTCTGGCACCATACAATAGTAACTCTTCATATGAGCGCAGAGGTGGTGGCGAATCTCAACGGATGGATGTCAATAAATGATTCGAGTTCCCCTCAATGTATATTGGTGCGTGTGCTGCATGAGGCTGCGAGTGAATTTTTCATAGGAGGCTGAATATAGCTGGGCCGTGTGTTTGTCAGAATTCAATTTCTCCCCATTAGGTCCATTAATTATAAAAGTGTATAGCTTTGGAGCCAGTGGGTGCCATGCCCACTCAATCAGCAGATATTTGTCCACACGGACAAACAGGTCGTCGAGCAATAAAAGGGCTGCTAAACATCCGTAATCGATACGTATTTCCTCATTGAGACATTTCTGACGTTCTGCCTTCTTCAATATTCATATTCATGCTGTTCGTCGACGTAGACATTCTTCACGGACGACGACTGTCTGCTGAATGCAGGATCTGACCCTAGTATTACCCAGGATCTGACCCTAGTATTTCCCAGGATCTGACCCTAGTATTTCCCAGGATCTGACCCAAGTATTACCCAATATCCTACAATACGTGGGCTAACCCAGTTTCGAGTCTGCACGATCTTCTGCATGAGTATTATAGGAACATAATGATGACTATGATATAATTAATTACGGTCTCCATCGCTCTCATTACTGCACAGACTACAAAGCATATTATATATATACATGTATAATGAGAAACCATTGCCCGGTGAAAAGATGGGGACCATACCGTTAACAATTATGTATATATAATGTCAATGATTATCTCAGTTGTGGCTGAAGGGCCCTCGGTGGCCGAGTGGTCTAAGGCGCTTCGCTGATGACCGCTAGCCTCACACCGCTGAACCGGCACGGGTTCGAGCCCAGCTGGTCCATGCGTGAAAGTTTGTCAGTTACTTGCCGAAGAGCGGTGGTTCTCTCCGGGTACTCCGGCTTCCTCCACCAACCAAACTGACTGTCACCATATGAGTGAAACAAACTTGAGTGTGACATTAAGCCAAATTCCCTCCTTCCCTCCCTCCCTTCAGTTGTGACTGAGACATTGGAATTGCAGTCGAGCTGGGTTTGAGATTTTCAACATTTGGAAATCGTTACACAGATTTTACAGACGGATTATACTTTCACAGCACGATATGAACAAGAGCAGTTTCCTTTTTGATCGACTGTAATAAAAATAATACAAATGATTCTAATATGTTTTAATAACAAAAGTCGCTGTTCATTCTAAAGTTCCTTTCAGATTAACTGTGTTATCGTCAATCTCGCAATGTGCGACTGACAGTACGTCACTCTCTCCCGCTCAACATTACTAAACCCGTCAGTATAACTACCACATCATGGTTTCCGCAGAGGTAAATTGATCAAATAATCCTCTCGTTGTAATGAACGGTGGTCCTGCATATTTTCCGACCGTGCTCAGTATTATTAATATATTTTAAGCAGCAGGGTAGTCTAACAAAAGCGGAAATTTCCAAATGAATAACGGAAGTTTTTTACAGCAATGTCAACTTCGTGATATTTTCACATGTTTTCGAGATAAAAACAGCGACCGATCGCGTAAAATAACCTTTCTGAACTCCGTCGATCGCTGTTTCAGTCACATCTAGAGGCATAAAGATGTATGAACACGTGTCGCCAGTTCCGGAGCAGAAAAAAAATGAGATTAGGGAGCAAATTTAATTTACTGACCAATAGCCAAGGACGGCATTGTATCGCCATGAGAGTAGCTAATAAATTTATGTATATATTTTCCAAGCTCTGTAATTTGAGCGAAATAACATATTTAAGAAGCGGGATGCACTGTCAGTCATGAATTGCCGAAATTGACGACAACAGAGTGTACATAAAGGGAACATTAGAATGAAGAGAGACAATTTTATTATTTGGACGTGGGAACGGGTCGAGTCACGTTTTCAGGACTTCCTTTGAGAGGCAATGGACCCTGCTCATGAGAAACAAGAACACATGCGCCCCCGGCTCGAATGCTGGTTGAGACCAATTTTACTACTTTCGCACGTGATACAGACAATTTGCTATGCTCACACTTCGCTGGCCTTGTTACATTAGCGTATCAGTTGTCTTCAAGAAAGGCTGTACATGTATAAATAGACACAAGACGCCATTGGCCTTGAATCCATTTTCAAAATGTGACATAAATGTGGGCTATTTTTTGGCTGATCTTATCGAGCCATATTTAGAGAAATTACGTAGCTACTTGGGGACATCACCCATCACACAATCAAGACTGAATGTTCTGCGCAGCTCTTTGCGCATGACAATTACCTCCCTTTTAATCGTACTCTTGTGAGTGAATGGATAGAATGAGATACATTGACAGGTTTCGTTTACGTTTCAGTGATTCGTTTTCGTAAGCAATTGATAAATTTCCCCTTGTGACGTTATGACGTCGAATGGCAAACTCTTTGTTGGCGTGAGATTTGTCGACGTCAGGAAGTTTCATTGTTGGCACTTCATGAAAAATGTCGGGAAAAAGTGTGGGTACGTGGCGAGCTACATCACAATTGACTAATTCAAAAACTACATGCTCCAGGGAAGGTATAAAATAAACATTAGACAATTGACATGACTAATGAACATTGTAAAAGCAAGTATATCTCAAGTGTTGGGTGTTTTACATATTATTCACATTGTATCAACTTCTACAGGCACACTTTATTCAAGCTGAAAATCAGAAAAAAAAACTATTACGCTATGCCCCATTTTTATATCAATTTCTTATATAGGAGCTATACAAAAAATATTTTAAAATGACACGACTTTGTACGGTAACCAGGGCGCCACCTTAACACCTCGGATTTAGAAAACTCTAGGTCGAACTGAGATCATAGAAATTGACTTGGTGTAACGAAGATGGATTGTATCGAACATCAATACTGCCATTCACATACGTAACCTGATCCATTGAGCCCGTTGCTACGGCAACAAAATAGCAAAAAAAAAGATTCAGTAGTTCATTTGTTAGAAAACTGAAGCTATTTGACATAGTTTCCACTAAATAAATGGAAGACGGGTAACTAAACCAGCCTTTAAACTTCATATTACATCGTTGGACAGTTTGGAAATCGGCCATATTTCCTTCTCATGGTGCAGTGTGCATTTCCAGTAACTTTAGCTCACAGTAAGAGTACTATATACGGTAGCAAAATATGCACAAATAAATAAATTGACCTTGGCTTTTCAGACGTTTTAGAATAATTATTTAGGTGTTTGTGACTTGTATTCTTCGGATAGCTTGCATAAATGGATCTACAGCCAAAAAATGCCCATTTCCGGTACCGGAGGTGTCCTATTGATCTCGTGAGGCAATGACAACTCTTGCTGTATCCTTTTTCGCACAGGCGTCCTTTGAAACTGTTCATGGGTCACAGTGGCTTGGTTAGCCTTTAGTGTCTTTGTCGATGATGTTGTTAATATATAATTATTTTTTTTCAAAATAGGATTATTTTCCACGTTTTTTCATACACCACAATGACAGTGGAGATCAAAAAATGTGCGTTTTATACGATCTACACCGATCTACATACCACTCCACTAATATATGTTTTTATATTGTAGAGGAGGGGTATGTAAATCGTTGTAGGTCGCATAGAACGCATTTTTATGATATCCACTGTCAGTGTCGTATATGAAAATGTGGGAATTTAAAAAATATTAACAACAACAACATCGACGAAGACACCCACTGCTAACCAAGCCACTGTGTCATTGGGTGTATTGGTTATACCCCGTCGCTAACAGAAATCTTGCGACCCACTGACACTTTGTGGAATTATAGGTATCCCGGAACGATATGAATGTTAGAAATGTCTGAACACAAATCCCAACGGCAGGAGCTTGTTATTAAGGCGAATTTCTGGGGTTATTGCACGATATGTAGACGACTAATTCAAACTCACACTGGTTCTATCACCCACAAATGTACGCAAAAATAGGTCATTTTCAGTATATGTATTGTGTTGTATACATGTACATATACAGGCAAGGGAATATAGGAATAATGTAGGTTCTTGGTGACAGAGAATCTAAATTATCAAGTTTACGCTAACGGGCGAATAATATATAATATCAAATGTACGCAAACGAGCCAATAATATATAATATCGAGCATACGATGAAGATCTTTAACCACATGCATCTACAAGGGTTAGCGGCTAACAGGCTAATAAACAAATCGCCACCTCGCAAATCATGGGGAGGAACAAATATATCGGGCACATTCGGTGATGTCATATCCTCACCCGCTGAACCTGCAATCCACTCTATTAAAACGAGTTAACATAGCAAGGCCTCAACTCTGACATCTACATGTATCAGAGCACTCCAATTTGAACACGACATCCAATATGGATGGTTTAACCCTACCAGGTCTGGAGGAGGGCGGGGGATTTTGCTCTTACCAAACTCTCTGAGAGTTGACACTCCGTGACTTTGTATATATAGTTTATCATATTCGGGTCATTTTGGGCCCATTTGCATAAACCCTCGAGCAGAAGATCATGGATAAATTCAAAATGGCGGCCATGTGAGGTACCAGAAACGTGAAGGTTTCGTCATTTTTTTTTTAAAGTCACTGCTTTTCCACGAGAAAAAGTGGGCAAAAACTATTTTGTTTCACATCAGATTAATATTTACTAATTTATCCTGCATTTTGGGTGAAAAAAATGGGGTTTTTTTAATGACGTCACTGTGACGTCATCAAAGTGACCATCTTGGATTGTTTACATTTCCTGTTAGAGCTTGACCCAATGGTAAGGTTTGTTAAGTTTTAGCCCTCAGGCTTAAGGGTTACGAAAAATCATTAGAGGGAAGGAAGTCCCCTCCCCCGCCTGGGCACGACCCAAAAAAGCCCAGGCCAGATAGGGTTAATAATTTATGTGGGTGAGGGATTACCGGCCGAAAATAAGACACTTGCAGAAATAATAGAGTTGAAGTTTTTTCTGTTTTTGCAGTCTCGTTATATTATGGTCCATTTCGCAGCTTGTAGGGGGAATGTGAAAGTGGCGTCAATAAGGGATGCTCTTGTTGATTTGCTTCGTATTGGAGACGTTTTTCTTGCCTGGATTACACGAAAATTATAGTAATCATTTACGAATATGCTGATCAGAACTGATAACTTGAGGCGTTCAATAAGACTTGCACTCAATATAGATCGTCATGAAACCGGAAACAGGCGTATATTTTTAAAGCCGATGAACTTGGAAGAGTCAAACTTTATGTAGTCTGCTATAGAAAGTGATGTTTTATGATTTCCGCAAAATGAGTCTAAGAGATACATAGGAGGAGGAGGAGGAGGACGTAGCGTCGATATTATGCTTACATTTTCTGGTAAAGCAAAGAACGTCACAGCTTTCTAACTCAAAGCATAGCGAAAATACTTCAAGGCGGAAGACTGTCACTCCGAATATCCCAAACCTGGCAGGGTTAATTAAGCCCAGACAAATTGGATAAGTGCTCATAATGAAAATATCTGATCTGCTGCTTTCTAAAACTGCTTGCAACCACAGAGCGAGAAATCTAATGCACTCAGCACGCAGTCAACTTTGAAATGCCTATTTTGTTCGTTTCATATTGAATATATGTATATATATATATATATATATTTTTTTTTTTTTGTATTTTTTTATTTTTTTTTACGAAAATTTCCTGCTGAGGTCTTTACTCGCTCCCCTCTGTTTCAGTTTCACGTGAGCCATAACTGACCTCATGGTTCACAGCATACATCGTACCCTCGTGCATTTCAGGATACCATTTAAAGGCACATGTACAGGACATTGAATAACGTGTACTGCACAAACGTTAATTAATATTGCGTAAATCAACTAATTAACGAATAAACCACAAACATATTTTTACTCTTTGTGTGAAGAAGTAATTGTGGTGCACTGTTTGACAAACAATGGATATCCTTGTACCGGTATATGTTTATTTACGCCGGATTGGAGACCTTGTGGATATATTTGCTTTGGTTAGTCATTTTGATACCTCGTACCAATGCAAGATTTGTTAAGTTTTTGTTAAGAATTGCATATGAATGTGTATCGTGAACTGTTTCGTGAAAAACAGAACTCTTAATGTTTAAAATGAATTGTTATAGAACCGTACCATAGGTGAAATATATTAGCGAGATCAGAACCTTTCCGCTTGAAGAACCATGATTTCTCGGGAGTAGTGTAGTGTCCCTTTCGGCTTCATTAAGATCTGAACGTTCCAGGCTCCAAAATAGAGTGAGATTCTAGGTGTGAGAGACATTGTGCATGTAATGTAATGTATAACTCATATTTATGTAATGTTTTATATATATAGATAATATCCATCTCTCATAACTCTCTTTAGAGTGGCACTTAAAACTGTTTTAGCATTGTACTGTTTTTATCATGTTATATGTGGTGAGATGTTAATAAACAACTATCTATCTAATCTATCTATCTATCTATCTATCTGTCTAAGTAATTACACTGAATTTGTTAGGCCAGAATGTCAATGATCGTCTTCAAACATTTGGTTCAAAATTACATATTCTATAACGCTTGTGTCTATAACAACTTGCTAACCGTGCAATTATTGGGTTATTCTAGCACGGTTGTGCGAAATGTACATGTGTCAAGTGCAGGTGCTCATTGGGAGATTCTATCTTACAAGTCGGAAGAGGAAGGGGTCGTCTGCTTCATACAATCGAATAAATACACAAATAAATTACAAGATGAGATTTCTTTCTCTAGTTAAACTGCTGTTTTTGTCGTGAAATTGATTAACAAAGCGACACAAATAGACCTAAATCCAAGTATGTTCCACAGAGCCTGGCTCTGCTGACAGAATAACTCTCCACTTGGGCCACCAACATAAACTCGTTCAATGACGAGACCGAGACGGGAGCATTTTGCCAACATCAGTGGACGAGTTTTTTCCCACAAAGTAAAGAAAGGTTGTAAAAGTTTTAAATATGTATTCAACCTTTATTATAATCTTCGCTGATAATCAATTTGAGTAGTGCAATAGAATAGAAATAATGCTTCGCCCTTGCCCTAAAATGTAAACTTTCCCACACCAACCGTGCGTAAAATAACCATTGAGCACACCTATGAAAACGTTATTTCTTAATTTTTATCATTCTTTATGTGAGAGGGGGTTTTGGCAATCTGAACTATACCATCATATTATTTATTATACCTGTATATCATTCAACAGAGGATATATGTATATACTATTTATGTTCGGACGTGTTAATAGTAGGTCATCAAAAGGAAACATGGTAATTTCGCGAATTTCCTATACTGTGTTGACATTGAATGCTGCTCCTGTATAAAATGTGTATGTTGTATGGGATTATTTAGATTCACTTGTTTAGTCCGCTCACATCCTTGCTACAAGGACACCAAATCTATTGTAAAGTAGTTCCGACGACATGTCCAGTGTTGTTATTCACCTTTCAACTTGACCTTTGTAATGTACACAATTCTTTGGAGCGGGTGTAACTCCGCAGGTTCTCCGCAGTATTATTAAACTTTCCGTGTTTATGAATGACGATTTTCTCCAAACATGTTTTCGAGATTTTGAGGAAGGATTTTCGATATTATAAATATGTGGTGGCGAATATAGTAGAGATGAATGATCAATGATTCGGAACAACTCGGAGATTTCCGTAAAATTTGAGAAAAGGCGGCCACTGATCTATGGGGGAAATATCTAATTTAACCCTACCTGGCCGGATGTGTGGGTGGCGGGGCCGAAAGCTTTTTTTTTTTTTTTTTGCTCCTATCTCCGGAACAACAAAAGCTTCAGAGCTGACAATTCGTGACTTTATATAGTTTATCATATTGGGGTAATTTTGAACCTACATGTATATGCATGACCCAGAGCAAAAGATCAATTCGTCAAAATGGCGGTCATTTGGGGTACCGGAAAAATAATATTTTTTTAAGAAAAAAGAAATGCCTGAAAAAAAAACCAACTCGACAAATCATTTTAATGGCCGATCAGGTCCATTTTCATTTTTGGAGAAATATATTCCTTGTAAGATAAAGACACAGTTTGAGAACAATAGACTGCATTATTCTTTTTTAATAGTACAGTAATTCTACCCATTGCCTATTATAGATAGATGTACGACGAGCATCATCCACATACATGTTCAAGTATTATAAAGTAATATATTACAAAGTGGTTTGAGTTTAGTACAAATTTCATTCGTCAAGGGAGGGATACTTCCGATTTTAGAACATTTTCCATAATAATCGCACAATATTATCAATGTATAAAACAGTGATTGCGCGGTACTCATTGCTGTATTCCTTACTCAGTATCATCTTAACCATACCAGGCCTGACCCCCCTCCAAACTTTCTGGGCTATCTCCGGAACGACAAAAACTGGAGAGCTGTAACTTCGTGACTTTATAGTTTATCATATTGGGGTCATTTTGAATCTATTTGCATGACCACCCGAGCAGAGGATCATGGGTAAATTTAAGATGGCGTCCACGTGGGTACCAGAAAAATGATGTTTTCTTCATATTCCTTACAAATTTCTGCTTTTCCGCGATGAAAAGTGAGCAAAAAATATTTTATTTCACATCACATTAATATTTATTAATTTATCATGCAGTTTTTGTGGCGATATTGCATAAATTAAAAAAAATCGGAAAATCTGCCAAAAAAAGGCCGCTTTTGAAAATGACGTCACTGTGACGTCATCAAAGCGGCCATCTTTGTTTATTTTTTTTACATTTTCTGGTAGAGCTTGACCCAAGGGTATAGTGTGGTGCGTTTCAGCCCCCTAGCTCAAGGAGTGAGGAAAATAATTAAGGGAGGGAGAGCCATTTCGCAAAGGTAATAGTTACCAACCTTAGTTGTAATGTTGTGTTATGTTTATGCTGAGAATAAGAAAAGTCTGACATATGGAATAGTATTAGAAAATGTTTCGGGTTGGAGGCATGACATCATTTATTGTGGCATGAACACTGTTATTTAATTACACGGCATATCACTGTCCTAAATCGAGAATCTTCCAAAATAAAAATAAAAAGGACGCGATACATTACATCTTTTTCGTGGGTCTTTGGCTAGAAACACAAGACTTTGCTCTTTGTCCTTTAAATATTGTGTATCATTTTTACCAAATAAAACTGGTTCAGATAGATTAAGTTTATGCGTTCTAAAAATGTTTTTCGGTTCACTTCCGGTGAAGACAACCTTACTTCCGGTAAGATAATATGATACCCAGCGATCACACTGAATATGTGCAAGAAAAGATTCTTCATTCCAAATATTTGGAATTTGATTTATACTGGTCTGTGTTGAAAATTGTTCCGAGTGTGCACGGATCCGAGTGTTCATTCAGCTTGAACATCGAAGTTGAGGGCAATAACTAACTTACACAAAGGCTGTATTGCCTCCAATGAGATATTGTTTCCCATGAATCACCCGGCTTGCAACGGAATTTGCAGACGTGTTAGAAAGAAATTGGTGCAACACCAGGGTACACATGTAAACTATACCCATGAATGCATTTCATCTTTGACAATATCTTGCAAATAAAAACATTCCAGCAAGCTGAAAATTCACAGACATCTAATTTGTCTTGATGCAATATTAACTGGATAAATTTTGGTAAATAGATGAATAAAAATGTGTGTAATATTTTCACTGTAACGTAAATTATCTTCGAAAGGGGTTGACATCGTGATGATTATGTCATCTGATTCAAATAATTCCCAAGATATCAAATTCAATAAAAAGAAACAACTCATAGGGATCATTCAGCATACTGCCTCCCGGGCTATATACTGTTCCCAGGCCATCCTGTTCCCCCAGGCTATACGGTCTCCCAGGGTATACCGGCTACAAGGCTATATTGTCTCCCGGCCACACTGTCCCTCGGGTAATACTGTCCCACATGCTATACTGCCCCTCCCCCCTTGCCGTCCCCCGGCTATACTGCCCCTAGGGTTATATTGTTCACAGGGTATCTGTCCCTCAGGCTATATTTCTTCTAAGCTAACACTGTCCAAGGCTATAAAGTTCTCTGGGCTTTTCTCTCCCCCAGGCTATACTGTCCCCCGGTCAGACTGTCCGTAGGCTTATACTGTGCCCAGGTTATATTTCCTCTAAGCTTATAGGCCTACTGTCCCACAGGCTATAGTGTCCTCCGGCTATACTGTCCCCAGGTTATATCTTCTCTAAGCTTATACTGTCCCACAGGCTATAGTGCCCCCCCACGCCTCTCAGCTATACTGTCCGTAAGCTTATACTGTTCTCAGGCTATATACTGTCCCGCGGGCTATACCACCAACGGGCATTACTGTCCCCAGGCTATATTTCTTCTAAGCTTACACTGTCCCCAGGCTATACTGTCTCCAGGCTATAATGTCTCTAATCATTTTCTGTCCCCAGATTATACTGCCCCCGTGCAATACTGTCCCAGTTCAAACTACCTCTAAGCTTACGCTCTCCTCAGGCTATACTGTCCCTCAGGCTACACGGTCTCAATGTTTTTTACTGTCCTCAGGTTATACTGCCCCCAGGCAATACTGTCCCTAATATTATACTCTTCTCGGGCTATACTGTCCCTCAGGCTATACGATCCCTCGGGTTAAACGTTTCCTCGGGCTGCACCGTCTCTCGGCGTATACTGTCCACCAGGCTATTTTGCCTGCCGGGTTACACGGTCTGTGAGTCTAAACTGTCCCCCAGGCTATACTGTCCCTCGTGCTGTACTTTTTCCCGTGATATTTGCTGTTCCACAGCCCCTACATATAATATACAATAGCATATGATGAGGGGACATCATTCGGGAGGGGAATACATATGTTCTCATCGGGCATTTTACTTCGCTCTGTGGTTTGAAAGGTTTTCGGAATTTGGCGATTTGGTGTAAAACTGATTCGAGTGAAATTTCAGTTTTGAACTGTCGGAAAATCAAACGACCAGGTTGTAACGACACGTCCGTCATATTTTCCCCTATTGGCATGCACGGACCATGACTTACGTGCACATATTAAAAAATATCATGAACACGATACCGAGAAGTTTCCTCGCATTTTTGTATCGCGCGACATAGATTTATATCACAATGAATGGAACTGAACTAAATATTTTCGAACTTGCTGTAAAACGTGTATGGTTGCGATGTATGTCTATTTACGAATGTTAAATCTTTAAAAAAGACAATACATTTTCAGTTAGATACCGTAAACAAAATTAAAAGTAGTCATATATCATATATTATTATTAATTAAATTTCATACCTGATTTATCGCCCAAATATCAACACTGTTTCCGCTGCTGGAAGACTTATTCCCCATCTTTGAAGACGCTGGTAAGCCAATTCAGCTTCGTCAATGTCAATGTTAGATATTTAAACGCGAGCACGTAAATACAAAGTTCGTCGAAGGAGCCAAGCGTAGCCAGAGCCTACAGTTTCAGATCGTTATAACACCTATGTAAGAACACCGACGATTCATCCTGCTATAGCCTTAACGTTTTTGTCGGCTTACTTAAATTGGGACGTGACTTTGTATAGTTTTAGCCTCTTTAATCCCAAATAAGTACAAAAGACACAGTAGGAAGATCTCTTAATCCAAGCTATCATATGCAAATGAATGTAAAGTACAATCAGGGACGCGTGCATCGCCTTAGAAAAAAAAATGCATGTCCTTGTTGTGTTTAATTGGATTAATTATTATACAACGTATTATTTATTTATTTTTTCCCCATAAATTGTCAGCTTTGTATACAAGACTTGTGTATGTGATAGACTCCACGCTTATAAGTGTGTAGTCATGACGGGCGAAAATTGATATTTTAAACATTTTATTTCATTTTATTTCATTTATTTTTTTCGAAGGAGAGACATCGTTGGAACATTCCTGATATTAAGAATAAGGAAAAGATCACCAGTTCCTTTCTTCAAATTACCCTATATAATAAAGATTTCCAACGAACACGCATAAACCTTATAAACGGAATAACCTAGTTAAACGCATTCCTTCTTATCATTTCCTGGAAATATAAACTATACTGCACACTTCTTAATTAGTGTAGAATATCCTTTTGAGTGTCCTTTTGGATCGCATCCTCCAGTTTAGCTTACGGTTGACATCATCAATTCGTACATGTAATTAATTACAGGTCATTATGCAATCATGGATAGCGTATTTTACATTAGAAAAAGATATGTTTTGAAGAATGTTTTTCACTTAGGCAATTTAATTAAGTTGGCAAATAAAACCACACCTTGACGTCAGGCATTGATACATATTACTGCATTCAGCTCAAATTTTGGTTGAAAAGGTACGAAGTCATGCACTGTTGTACGATAACACCAGGAAATCATTTGACAAAATAATTACGTTAAAAGATTACGACAGATTTTTGTGTTTATTTTCTGTTTTTCTTTCGCTAATTTTGCAAATGTAATGCTATTTTTTTTTCAATCAAGATTTTAACAGATATCAATAAGGTATCGGGATGGCAGACGAGCAGACAGACCGACAGACACAGAAAATTGCTATTGATAAATATCTAGAAATGCCAGGATTTTGAAGACTTATGCAGAGATGATATTCCGCGTAGATTTTTCGCCGTAACCACGATAACGGAGGAAAAATCATAACGGATAATGCAGCTTGTAAATATTATTTGAACATAATATGTAGGTCAATTCTTATTTTGTTTATTATGCTGATGCTCAAAACGCATAGAACTGATATTTTTGCCAAAATAGTGATTATTTTTGCATTTAAATTTTTTTTCTGATAAGATGATGGTACTGTTACGGCATCAGGGTAGCCAATGGAATTTTCTGGTGCAGCTCAACTGAAATCAAATTGCTTGAAAGTTTTAGTCCTGTTTTGTGAGTAACGCAAATTTTGGGCTTTTCTTTTGACAAATCAAGAATAACCCCTCTCGGATAGGGTTAAGACACAGGACGTATAGCCCGCGAAATGTTACTTAACCTTCCGGTAATATTCCGCTGATGCAATAGTGGAGAAATATTCGATTTCTATGGAATCTTATTCTTCACTGCGGTGAAATTTTCTCTCGTGCTCACGGAGAAAAAAATGAGAGCTGAAAAATTGCTTATCATATCGGGTCATTTTTACCCGCATTTGCATAACCCCCCGACCGAGGATCATGAATAAATTGAAAATGGCGACTATGTAGTTACTGATAAATTGATGATTTCATATTTTTTTTCTTAAAAATTGTTAGTTTTCTTTGGATAAAAACGCGAAAAACTATTTCATTTTACACCTGATCATTATTCGCTAATTACCCTAGTCTCACGAATAACTTAAATATTGGTGATGGGAGGTGAAATCATCCCCCCACCCTACACAAAAAAGGGCGCGGTACATCTCCGAGGCCAGATAGGGTTAAGCAGACACTTTCCATCAGCACGTTAACGTTGTGCCATGCATAGAACTAATTATAGTTGTGGAAATTATCATTCTATATTTTAAGTGATTAATATCATCAAATAAATCGTGTACATGACACCAAAGAACATTAATATTTGTTCATATATCCGGGAGTTTATGTCAATTAAATATCAATATATTCTATCCGGAATAGAATTAGATGTGTCCATCATGTTTCTGAAATGTATTTACTCTGTTTGATTATATTTTAAAAGCATAACGATATTCCATTTATAGTTAATACACAATTTTATGGATTTTTATTTTTTCCTCTTTATAATTGTATCTTAAGTGTTGTCTATATTTATACAAGCTAAATTGCCAGACGATTGCATGATTAAGCCTATAGGAGTGTGTGAGGAAGAACTGAATTTTAATCCCTCATATCTCTTATCCTATCGGGATTATCCTATTTGCGTAATCCTGGCTACGAGGGATCACGGGTATCTTCAAAATGGCGGCCATGGTGGCAATGAGGGAAGATTTTCGTCCATTTTTCGCATTTGTGTTGCCTCACGATACCTTACGATACCGTGAGAGTGTGACTAGAAAGTCTTCGGGATTTTTATGCCATCTTCAGCATAAAAATACATAAATCTATATAATTTCACATCGAATAATTATTTCCAATTTACTACGAAGTATTTGCTAAGAAAATTGCATGACTAAAGAGCAGTGGATGGCCTTCAATATACGCCCCCACCAAAGTTTTACCAGTCCCAAACCTGGAAATGATATATCAAAATGCTTCTTGCTTTCCATGAGTTTGAGGCATACTTGAAAGGAGATGGTACGATTAGGCGGCATTTTGGCCTACACGTGATGCGGTTGAAATCGAAAAAATAAAATGTTTTGAAAACAATTGTTTTAATGTAACGACAAGAGAAAATATATGTACACAATATGTAAAAGTCTTAGCTCGAGTGCGTTATGATTATAATTATGGCATGAAATTGAAATCCGCTGCATGTGCTATTTCGCGAAAAGAGGGTCTAAACCGAGTCATTTATACACATTTAGACACCAAGGATCCCTTGGACCAAAAATATTTTCCAGCAGTGGAGATATAATGCCACTGAACATCACCAGATTAAATGGCGTTTTGGTCCAAGGGGTTCCTGCTTGTCTAAATGTGTGTTTGAATGACTCGATTTAGATCCTTCTCTTGCCGTTTTATTTAAAAACAGTGACATTAGTCACTATGGTTAACCGCATCGGAAACTTACCTGACTTATGTGCGACCTCGCTAACTTCCACCTATCTAAAAACTAAGTCCACCAGGTAAAGGTGCCCACAGGTTACCAATTTTGAATCCAGCTAGGGCATTTCTCCCTAAGAATTAGGGTCGATGAGCTTACATAAGCAAATGTAATATTTTTGATCAGATTTCGTTCCACATTTCTCTTGAAAAACCTGAAAGACAACATATCGAACATACTCAACTTATGCCCCCAACCACCAAACTTTCTACTCTATCACCGGAACGACAAAAAGTTGAGAGCTGACACTCCATGTCTTTGTACTTTATCATACTAGGATCATTTTGTTTCTATGATGCATAACCCCACTCCGAGCAGAAAACCATGGGTTAATTCAAAATGGCGACCATTTGGGGTACCAGAAACTGATGTTTTCGTCATTTTTCTTCAAAATTCCTGCTTTTCTGTGAGAAGAATTGTGCAAAAGCTCTTTTATTTCACGGCAGATTATTATTTACTAATGATCATGCAGTTTTTGCGAAGAAAACATATAAAAGAAATTTATGACATAAACGTCAAATTTGTAAAATCTGACCGAAAAATCGCCCAAAATCGTCCCTTTTGAAAATGATGTCACTGTGATGTCATCCTGGTGGCCATCTTGGATTGTTTACATTTTTTAGTAGGGCTTGATCCTGGGGTATAGTGTGGTAAGTTGGTAAGTTTAAGCCTCTAAGCTGAAGGGGTGGGGAAAACATTGGTGGGGGAGGGGGGGGGGGGCGAAATGACTGGTCCTAAATCGCCCAAGCCAGATACATGTGCAGGTTAAAGATTTAAATGTGACGAGAAATTTATTTTAAATTCGTTTTAAAAAAATGCTGTATACTCCTTCCTCTCTGCACATTGGAACATATGCGTTACTCGAAATGTGCTCGACAAAGTATCAAATAACTTCAATTGTCTATCATTAACAGAGCTAATATATTTCAAGCTACTAGCATTAATGTAAAAATGAGTGGGTTAGCTCCCTTGGTAGGGACCTTAGTTCTTCCACAGGGTCCATTTTATTTATAATAATTATCTTCTTTCGAACACGGTCACTATATCACCATACGCGCGTGTCCGGTAAAATGTCGCCAGATATTTACCCGGACCTATTTAAAACCTAATACCAGTACCGAGCTTCAGCCAATTAGAGGCAACTGTGGCTTTTTCGTCAGATGAAATCTCATCTCACAGTAATTGACATTTTACATCCGTGTGCGAGAAACAAACATAGAGCTCATTGAAGAGAAAATATTAAAATGTCGGCGTTGCGAAAAAAATTGTGTTGTTTTAACACAATTTTGTGCTAAAATGGCTTCAACACAAAATGAGTTGTGTTGAAATCTACATGGTTTTGTGTTAAACTTCATATATCAACACAAAATTGTGTTGAGTTCAACACAATTATTATTGATTCTAACACAATTTGTGTTATTTTCAACACAATTCTGGTGCTAAAATGTATTCAACACATTTTTTTCGCATTGTGTAGTCGTGGTAGTGATGCCAGCGGTCACAACAAATCAGAATGCTCGGCTATCGACCTAAATCGGCTAGCCAAATCTAGACGCAAAACAATTCCTGGAGAAAATGAGGATATCGCCAACTTACGAGTAACTCACATGTATACGGGTCGACTGGCCCACGAAAATCTCTGTCGGAGAGGAATTTTACTGCGTTCGCGCATAAAACTATCAGTAAAGTGGTAATGTTGAGATTCATGGAGGTAGGGACGGATAAACTTGTAGCAGCCATTTTCTATATTTTTATAACATTAACCTTAAATTTTGTTCAGGAATCGATGACAGCAGTGTTGGTTTCATCAATAAGAAATGAGAGTTGCATTACTTACCAAAGTAACATTCGCTACCTCCGACTTCGGAGAGCAACAAAGGTGCAGGGGGAGATAACCAACTTTTCCAAAATGGCGTCGTTGCATAATGGCGAGAATATTTCCCAAGAAGATATTAATTATCATCTAATACAATTACACATCACTGGATTGAGTAACTTGTGGTGCATGAAAGGCAGAACCTGTGGATAGATTTTTGAGATTTCTATAGATATTATTACATGACCGTTATGAAGATGAACCAGTAATCCGATCATGGATTTCCTGGAGCGTGATCACATGTTTATGTTTATTTTGAAGGTGGCCGATTCCTGCCATATTTTATCGTCGTAGCAATGCGTTATCTTTGCATATTTCCACTCGCAGGACATAACGCTGGCGCCATACAATGCGATGGTACGAAATGATTGAACAATGACCATGCAAATTAGCATAATACTGCCCCTCATCCTACCAATGGCATCGCATCATCTCATCGTGTTTCTGTGACCAGATTGTATCATCGTAACGCAACGTATGCTGGCAACTACTAATGACACAATTGTCGCAATTACGACACTTGTGTCATTAGCAGTTGTCAGGTCGCCAGCTAATGTTTCAATGCATAGCAGGCGACTCTGTCGCTCAAAAACAAAATGGTAGCGAGCATGTTGACGCTTATTGTCACAACTGGAAACCAGTAGTTATTTGGGGCATGATGTATGACTAAATCTTTGATATACTTGCAATAGCAACCTCTAATGA
Source organism: Hanleya hanleyi (assembly GCA_036873755.1). Taxonomy (NCBI): domain Eukaryota; kingdom Metazoa; phylum Mollusca; class Polyplacophora; order Lepidopleurida; family Hanleyidae; genus Hanleya; species Hanleya hanleyi. The sequence goes on along the minus strand of JAVTVY010047192.1, from coordinate 155,290 downwards.
CACAATTGTCGTAATTGCGTCATTAATGGTCGACTTTGCATGCAGTCGCCAGCTAATGTCGCAATTGCGACAACAACGATTGACTTTGCATGCAGATTCGACTGCTAATAACAGAATTACATTAGCTGGCGACCTGACAACTGCTAATGACACATTTGCGACAATTGTGTCATTATTAGTTGCTACAAAGTTACCGCAATCGTGTCATTAGATCCCCGAGCGATGTTCGTTCTGCTAATAAGTAGAAGTTCTGATGGTATGCTAGGGCACGAACCAGTCACCATACATTACATCTTTCTGTAATGAGTATGTCTCAGACAGATGAAGGAGAATTCCCAGGTCGTTAGGACGCTGTGATCTCGAGGACTGATGTGGCCAACAAATCAGCACGTTTGAATACATGTACAAAGAAATCAGGACACTTGTTTAAAATATCAACAAACCAGGACAAGTAAAAACATAGTAAGATCAGGGAATTAATCGCTTGATCCGATTAACCCTGTTGATTCCTCCTGGCGAGAGTCACAATTATTTGAATTGAACAGTTTATCGTTGTAAAATGCTGCGATGTCCATGCACAAAGATCTAATCTTTTTATAATAGACCTAAAATTCAGGTTCGCATTGTAGAAAATATGTGCACCTAGTTTCTATGAATCGTATATTTTTCAATCGCGATTTTGTCCCATTTTCTCGATTGAAAAATGAGAGATAAGATCGTCAGTCAATGACATCAAAAATCAATAGTTCTGTCCGCATTCATGTTCTTTTTTTTGAGTGTATAACAAACAGAACTCTACAATGACTACGATTATTCTATGATATTGAATATATCACGCTTGAAATATCTTCGCAATCCTCTCCATATAAAACTCCTAGCAGGGCTCAAGGTTGACGTCATAATGTATTCATATCCAAGCGGACGCAAGTCATTGAGCCAATATGAAGTAATAACAGGCGGTCCATGGGTGTGTCGCTTATATCCCATGCTCAGTCAGATTGCCGAATGACGGAACGTTGCGCACTCACCTCTATGACCGGCATTATAGACCGTTGTCCCAGCGAACATGAATACATTATGGCATCCGCATTTTTTCTTAATACCACGAAACAACTATTATGGAATTTTATACGCAGAGAATTGCTAATTTATTTCAAGCATGATCTATTATCAATATCACAGAGTTCATTTGGTTATATACGCTGCAGAAGAAGAAAATTTATATGGAGCTAACTTTTGATTTTTTGAGGCTCCAAAGTAGACGACAAATTAAAATGAACACACTTCAGCTGCGATGACCTCAGGGACCAAAGCGAGACCGTATCACTTTCACGGCGCGGGGGTTCATGGCCGCTGGCAGACGAATTTTTGCTATATCATTGTCCAGTGGACAACAGCTATGTCCCCCACACAGGCAAGGAAGGAAACGCAGGAAACAGCGATATTAATCATATTAACCTGGGGAAAATACCAACTTTTAGAAACTGCCCTCGTGAAGCGAAAACTACATTCAAAACGGTATAAATTAACAACGCTGATTATGTTACCGTTCACAAATATTGGCTTCTGGAGGCTTTGTTTTGCGGTTTCTCTGTCAATTTAATATCTTAAACAGGTTACAGCACCTACATTACATAAAATGAATCACTTCAGCGGTGTACCAAACGATGACGTGAATAGTCTTTATTCAGCGTAACATAATTTTATCGTTTGTACTAGTAGTTGCGTTGTCATACAGCTACTTGTACACCGGCCGTTTGATACTTTGATCCAACCACCTCGCTGGGGGTCTTATAATACCCCAGCCACCAGTCAGAGTTTTGGACCGGATTCGGGACCGCGCGCACATCGCCGGAAGTGACATCATATATAGTAAAATAGATGTTTGCCAAACATTTCGATTACTTTTCAAGTCTGCATAATACCTCTGTTGACCTAGCGGTAAAAAGAATTATCTGGAGATTATTTTCCCTGTTTATCTGGACAGAGCATATGAAAAGTAGTTCGCTCATGTGCAAAACTGAAGGAGTTGTTCGGCCGGATTCAAACTGAATCGTGCGTACGTGGGTTTTCCCCTATACGTCATAGCAACGTAGTAAAGGTCAACTTCCTCTATTGGAGGCAGGGATGATAAATGAGCCTGTGAAATGGAACATGCGCTGTGGGGAAGATGACATTGTTCTCACATTTCAAGTTAAATACTACACTGACGTTCCGTCATTTACCTTGACCTGGGGGGGGGGGGCGAAATCGTCACCCCCAGGTCTGGACAGGTCCCGAATCGCCCAGGCCAGATAGGGTTAAATACGGGCATGCACACTGCCAGACGACATTGTTCTTTGGATATAGGCCTCGAATGATGGGTACAGATGTACTTATTGCCTAATTGTCTTTATTGTTCTCTTGTCTTTCCTTTTCTCTTTTCTGGTACAGTATATTTAATGTACCTGACCAAAGGCGTTAGTATAGAGTACCGGTACAGAAAGTTCATTAATTTCAATTCTTTTGTCTCGTATATTATTCGAAAATTGGCGGAGGCGGATCACGTGACGTCATCATCAGTCTTGTCTAAAGGACTGTCACGTTCTCATCAGCTGACATGTGTCAGACGCGTGGTCACAATGCAAGTCCGTACCGGTACATCTGAGGTGTATATGTCATAGTCGGTCCATAACACCTACAGTCACTAGGTAATTAGTGTAGCATGTTATATTGTTTGTACATAACTATGCTTGTCCAGAACAATACCTTTCGATGTGTATCATCTTGCAGACCTGTATACTGCGTTTCAGGCCCTGCAGGCAGATTAGAGCTGTACAGTTATTACTGGAACTGTCAGTTTTAAATAACAGCCAATGAACGAACGATTTGGGGCGATGCGCAACCCTCGTGGGATCTCGGTAAATTTCGACGAAGGCCGAGTTCATGAAGAGAAAAGCTGGAGGAAAAACTCATTGAAGTTCGTAAGGGAAACCACATGGCCATGGGGCACCTCTCAATTCAAAACAACGACGAATACGAAACATGTGAATTCAAAACAAACCTAGGAGATGAAATGTACAACACATTACTTAGCGCCTATAATGCGCTCATATATGGGCATATTTGGAGAGGATATGAGGTCAGAAATGCGCTTCGAAATGTTTTCAATCAATCAATCATTCAATCAATCTTCTTAACCCTACCTGACCTGAGGGTGGGACCAAAATGCCCCCCCCCCCCCTATCAAACATTCTGTGCTATCTCTGGAACGACAAAAAATGGAGAGCTGAAACTCCGTGACTTTATAGTCATTTTGAGCCTATTTGCATGACCCCCGAGCAGAGGATCATGGGTAATTTTTTTCGTCATATTTCTCCAAAATTTCTGCTTTTCCGCGACGAAAAGTGGACAAAAACTATTTTATTTCACATCACATTAATATTTACTAATTTATCATGCAGTTTTTGCGGAGAAATTGCATAAATAAAAAATTCGAAAAATCCGACCAAAAAATGTCGTTTTTGAAAATGACGTCACTGTGACGTCATCGAGCTTGACCCAAGGGTATGGTGTGGTAAGTTTCAGCCCCCTAGTTCAAGGGGTAAGAAAAATTATTAGGGGGGGGGCATTTAACCCCCTCCCCCCTCCCCCACCCAGGCCAGGATACGTCCCAAAAAGCCCAGGCCAGAGAGGGTTAAATTACTCTGACTTCGAAAAACATGGGGTATATACATCAGACTAAGATACATATATATACATGGCGGCTATTAACTAATCAAATAGTACATGTCTTTCATAGCCTGTAGACCTCGTTTTCAGATAAACATCAATTAAAACCTGGGGGTCATCAGGTCAATTTTTATTCTTATGCACAAAAATATCATCAGGCCGAGGAAACTCTTCCACGCACGCACCTCAGTTCCTTGTGAATAAATCTATTTCCCTGCGCTCGGGGCCAATTCTGTGTGCGTGGACCAGAAATTCTGATGCTCGCTCCATCCAATCCTTGCGCTCGTGAATATTCCACGGTCGCGGACAAAGTTTCGTCGACTTGCATCAGTTCTTCCCTAAAGTCATTATATTGGTGGAAATTTGTTCGAGCGCATGGAACTTTGTACGAGGGTGAGGAATATTTCAAGTGCGCAAGGATTGGATGGGGCGAGCGCCAGGATTTCTGGTCCACGGACACGGAAATGGTCCCGAGCACACGGAATAGATGGGCGGACAAGGAACTTAGGTGCGTGCGTGGAGGAGTTTCCTAAGCCTGATTATGTGATTTATACTAAAATGAGGTTGTTCCTTGGCAACAAATTTGGTCATATTCAAAGAATATACATGCGACAGAGCAGCTCAGTGTCACCTAACCGAAGCACCATGCCGTTGGCGGACACGTTACTTTATCCAGTCGCATTATCCCGACACCCTGTCAACCAGTCCTCGGTCTATCCTCTTGATAGAAAACGCCAAAAGAGGTCATTTTTCAAGTCTTCAGTACAGCACGAACTCAGGACTTCCCACTTGCGAAGTGTAGGCACTGTCTCTGGAACATCATAGCGCCGAAAGTTAATATGCACCCGCTATCGTATATGGTATCTTTATACTAGGTATGAAGTAAAGCGATGCAGATGTTGATATATTCGCTTGCCATTTGCTCTAATTTGTTACTCGCACTTTCATTTAGTATATTTAGCAGACATACTCAGACACATGAAGAGAAAATAGCACAGTGGATCCTAATACTCCTCGGCTAGCAGTTATTGTCCACACTGAGCAAACATTTTTGGAACTTTGGCAACTAGGTTAACAAAAATCTGATCTAAAAGGGATAGCCCTGGAAAAATAGATCAAGGTCAGTCATCCTCAACAAGGTTTCTGATTTATCTTCAACTAATTGCAAGCGGAACATGAATTTGGAGATCTTAGAATTAACTTTTAGAATTTGATCTTCAGAAAATAGGTCGAGGTCAATCATATTCAGTAGACTTCAGATTTATCATCAGTTGCATATGTGGTATAAATTTGGATAATGTAGATGCAATCGTTCGTGATATGTCGTACAAAATAAAATCTGACCTGAACAAAATAGGTCAAGATCAGTCATCTTCAATACACTTCTGAATCATCGCGAGATGTATACATATTATTGATTCGGAAACCATAGCCATATATCATAATAAACAGTATATGACCTTGAAAAAACTAGATCAAGTACAGTCAACAGGGAAAGGCCACTAGTCAATCACCAGTTGTACATGTAGTATGAGACCCTAGATTTAATCACTCAAGAAATATTGCAAATACTAGAATCTGAAGTTGATAAAATAGGTCAAGGTCGGTCATTTTCAAACGGCTTCTCACTCATAACCAGCTGCATATATGACTTTAAAATGTCTGGATATAATTATTCTTGAGATATCGTGTCCACAAGAAAGACAGACAGACAGACGGACTGACAGACGACGACGACAAAAAAAATACCCTTTGGGCAAAATTGCCCTTGGGATAAAAAGGATTATCCTAAATGTACATTAGTATAAGTTCTGTTTCAATCGCTGAGGTAGTCCGTCGCACCGTATCATGAAACTGAAATGCTGACAACAGGTTATTTGTCAAATAATGAAGCGAGTATCCCATTGTAAACATGTAAATGAGAAATGATACTCCAGTTTTGTTGGGTTACGTCAGTAACCAGACACTGTTATTGAGCTCAGAAAGCGGCTTCCTGGAATTCCACTTCCTTTCACATGCGCACGCCACATCGACCCATTCTACGCGCAATAATAAACTATTTCGGGCTGAACCGGAGCAAAGGATGATACGGATATCTTACAATACATACACATTCCTTTGATCACTCAAGTCTACAACTGAGGCTGGTACTTTGATAAAGGTAACAATATCTGTCAGTTTTAAGACGTCTTTCAAAATATTTTCGCCAAAAAGACCCAAAATGTTGGGTCAAAATGGAATTGACCCAAAATGTTTGGGTTGGGTTCCAATAATCTGGTCACTTTGACCCAATCCATTCGGCAGAGCAGAACATTGTGGAAGGCGAACCTCGATCCCATAGTTTATCCAGAGTCGATGGCACCAGTAACATGTATTGCCCAGATTTGGCGTATGGAACTTCTACTGCGAGCAAAACACAGCTACATTTTAACATGTTATTCCGACGACTATATTTACATTTGAAACATGAAGCGAACTCTCCGTTGCTGGGACGTTTTCTCATAATGGAGATTAGTTTCCAGCCAATTATTCTGCTTTGACAATAACACCACAAAAACAACAACACTGCTCACTGTCAATCTTGGCTACAACATCATCCCTAGTCATGGTTCGTCTGACAAATCCGCTGGTACGGAGTATACAGACCTTCATTATGGAGGATGGGCTACAATTCATTCGCAACTGCTCGGCCTATTCCGTCTAAATACCTCGCGCATTAATGGTGTAAAGATTTTACAGCTCTCAGCTGTACACCGTGATCCGGCATGTGAGACACACCACATGATATAGGATGTGTTTGCTCTCACATAGTCCTCGTTGTATTTCAGGTGATAAAATAGATATCCAAATGAAATAGATATTCCCTTGAATCCACCCCTGAAGGATCTCTTCTAATTTGAGGTGTTTCTCTTTTTTGCGTCTGAAGCTGATCTCCATGGTAACGGAAGTCATACAGCTGACATGCGCTGTTCGGTGTTTCCGCGTGATGCGTGCTTTCAATATGGATGCCAATATGGAGTCCTAGCAGTGCGTTGCTGAATGCGACGTTAAACCCTAATTCTCTCTCTCTCTCCCTAGCAGTGCGACACGAGGTACTAATGTCTTGCATTATCCGACGTCGTGTCGAGTGGGTGACAAGTACGAGTCCACCATCAAAACAGACCAGCACGTAAAGTACCGACCGAAAAATGCAGAAGTATCTTTTAAAGGATTATTTCCATCACTTCTTCAATGCTCTTGTGTTTCAGAACATTTTAGTGGTATTGTCGACCCCTTGTAGATACTGGCATCCTCTTTAAATAAAGAAAATAAATTACAAATTACTACATCAATGAGTGCATTTGCTTATTAATAAATGAAGATTTGTCAGCTTGCATATATGTGACAAGTGCATAGTTCCAAGTAAATAGAATATCCAATAGACTCATTTTGCGATCCAGTTTTTTCTATCCCCTGAACAAATCAACTCAGGAGGAACAAAAACGAGGCGAAAGCGGCCATGAATGAAGCCACATTGACTGAAAAGTTTATAGATTTGAATAAAGAACGTTCTTAACGTTATTTTCATGGAGTTGATTGACAGTGTTCAAAGATTCAGTTTGAACTACAGCTATGAATATGAATTACTTCATTTATATTTGAAATATCGTAAGAATTACTGGCATTACAGGTTAGTTCTTCTGGGTGTTCTTGCGTTTACCAGGTTATCCCATGTTGAGGCGTTTACTCCATCAGACGTCCACGATGCTCATCCATCAACATCAGATGATTTGTTTGAGCTAATCTGTCATCACATCTTCCGAGCTCGCGTATCTAATTCCGCTTAAGCCGGTGCTAAGGGCCGTGCGGATACTTCATAGTCTTCACATGAACAGCTGCAATAAAAGTGCGGCTGAGATACTAAAGCTCCGTCCGAGAATCCACCGTATTCTCGGATCTGAATGTTAGGGGCCGAGGGATGCATTCCGGTAGAGTCATACGGTTGCTGATTAGTAACCAGACGTCGTCAATTTTTCCCACCTCTTGCATATCGCTCCAATTTACCACATTTAGGGTTTGTTTTTGTTTGATTTGTTTTGTCCAGCATGCAATGTCAACAAATAACGGGTCAACCCGAATGTTTGTAGTGAGAACCGCTTGTGTAGACCGATAGAACTTATGAAATCAAAAACTATACATTGGTTAGAGAGAAACGGTACGATCTCTGAATTGAAGATCGGTTTTGCTTCCATCTTGGAAAGCGTCATCCTATTAAATACACCCATTGCTAGATGAGGTCACATCGCGACATTTGTTGCTCGTGCATGCAATATTTCTAGTTCCAATTTTATGGGAATATAGTTTGACACCGCCTTCACCCGACATCAGTACTTGAAGTGGTATTTCTTTCTGTTAATGAATTTTGTATACCTATAGCACGTTTTACAAAACAACATTGGCGATCTGTTATGCCTCTTAAAACTGTCCTGTGTTTTATAAATACAACTGATTTTCAGCTTGGGGCTGCACCAAAGTTCATGTGTTCCGATCCGAGCTGGTTCAGATATAAAGCAGTGTCGTTTAATATGGATATTTCACAACAAATAGCTTCTGCGCATGCATCACGCCCATGATTATCACAGAAAGCCTTAATTAACCGCAATCAAGGTCAGCCCCCGTGCTAATACGGGCGTAAATGAGCGAATTTGCGTTTGCTAGACCAACTGTCAATTTCCGCCAATGTATTCAGGTATAAATGTAAAGTACCTTTTCCGCTCTTAACCCTACCTGGACAAAAACTTAATAGTTTATCCCATTGAAGTCCTTTTGAACCTATTCGCATAACCCCTCAAGCAGAGGATCATGGGTAAATTCAAACTCGTGACCATTTTCGTCATTTTTCTTCAGAATTCCTGCTTTTCTGCCAGGAAAAGTAGGTAAAACCTTTTTTTATTTCACATCAGGTTATTAATTAGTAATTTATCATGCAGTTTTTTGCGAAGAAAACAGATGAATAAGAAATCTGACCGAAAAATCTTCCAAAAATGTTTTTTTGACAATGACGTCACTGTGATGTCATCTTGGTGGTCATCTTGGGTTTCGTTTTTACATTTTATGGTAGAGCTTCAGCACTCTAGCCTTAGGGATAGCGAATATATAGGGGGCCCTTTCTCCCCACCCCCTCCCCACCCCCCTTCCCACCCGTCCCACCCAGGCTGCAGTAGACCCCAAATCGCCCAGACCGACAAGGGTTGATAAACTATTCAATCCACGTGACCAAAATTATTATTGTGTTATTACCAGTGATATCTGTTGTGGGTTAGACAAGAAAACTAGCACAAAATGACGTTGAGTAATATAAATTTTCAGTGAAGCAGGTAGCCGAAACTGACAGGAGATCATGGAAGTTTTACAGGTGGACAAAATATATGTAGTCCATATAGCAACATGCACCTCTCTTCGTTCTGATCTAAGGCACTCGCAAACTAATCGTTCTTTTGATAACATATTCTAGAAAAAATCAAGCAGTACGCACCGAGCATAGGCATATATTCCCGATGTGTAGCATATACCCGTCATATTTTATTTCTTTTTTTTTATATATGTGGTCACTAAACCATTAGTTGGCGAGTGCCTTAATTTCCGACCCACATTTGATTCCTTTTTTTTTGTTTTATCGGATGCAAATACAGATATATATAAATACGTGACATGCAGAGAATTTGCTGTGATGTATCAGTCAGATTTAGAAACACCTGAGTAATGACTGGGTGTCATGAGTTCACACGAGACTGTGAAAAAGATCATTAACACAAACAATAATACAAACTAGTTGTGCAATAAAACAAAACATACAAGTACATTAACATGGCCATACAGAACATAAAGAGTTTTACATATCTTGCAATTAAGAACCGGGAGCAAATGTTAATTCGACACACGTTTTAAGCTTTCAACTAACCACAGGGAGCTATATTTCCCCGTTTGGCGTTCGTTAATTTCACGCAATGCTGTCACATGTAGACCCACTCTCTAAAGTATAGAAACTTTGAAGTGATTGAAGGCATGTAACATGTAATTGTTATTTAGTGAAATCACCTTGCGCGAAAAGACGATATATAGGCCTATAATCATCTTTATAACTGTTACAAATAGCCCATGTTAGTTAACTTACAGTCTATATGATTTATCTTAGCAATCGCGTTGTGAATACCCTGGATCAATACTGGACCAAAACCCCATACAACGATTAATGAGGTGATTAGGCTTAATTAGAAAAAATTGTGTCTAATGCATTAAGTTAAGGGAGTAGAGGACGTTCATTTTCCTGTTGCTATGGGGCTACAACATGGTGACTTATCGAATTTCTCAAAACAAGCTGAATTTCCTAACAAAAAGGCATCTCAAAATGGGATCAAAATCAACAAAAGATACAATAAGGCCATTTATGCGTTTTACTGGTGGTTCGATAGGGTGATAGGATTGACCGAAAAGTGGACATTTTAGATTCAACGGTTGGAGGGTGCAAAGTGCTCCCGAGGTTGAAAATTATGCTTCTGGAATCCCCCAAAATTCACTTTTATTCACTTTCAAGAAAAAAGAAACTTGTACATGGCTAATAAATGAACCCCCAATAATATTACCTACCCCCACCCCGATTTCCCACTCCCTCACCCTCCTGGAATTGGACTGGAAAGGCTTAATTTATCTGTCATACCGCTAATATTTTCTAAGAAAGCATGGTTACCCATGTTTTATTACATATTCAACAAGAGCAATATGTGCTTATATATAGCAAAATGGTTAAAAATTTGACCTCGGCAAGTTTGATTCATTCAGCATCAAGCAAGAAAAAATTCAAATCTTCCTATATATTCAGTGTTATGGGGTTTACATGTAAGAGGTATACATGTATTTGGCTGCCATATTTTTTTAACGAGTATGGTGACTCCCATTTTTTTCCATGGGTTATCTTCTCTTAACCTGAGGGAAAAATACTGAAATTTAAACAAAAACATTCAACCTCTAGAACTGAACGCCCTCCGCTGCCTTAAACATACAAATATTCATCGAAAAGCATTTTAGGTTTCTTAGATGTATGTTTCTGGTAACTAACTGTATGTTATAAATTTCAAACCTGTGGTATATATTATTGGGGGAATCTAATTGCAAATCTATCGGATAAATGGATCGCTATGCGGGCATGTAGGTCATGTCGTAACTCGTACTTATGAATAGGGTTGATTCGCCTTCCTCCTTGGCGGTATATTTTGCGATTATAGACATTTATAAATCAGTATATATTTTGCCTATTTTACACGTATATAAAGGTATCGATATACTATAAATGACTAACATATACATTAATCCCCAAGACATTCTTAGCCATCATACTGGCAAACTCCTGAATTGGCCGAATGGATCTAAAAGGGCGTGACTCGTTTTACTTGACATTATACCGAATGGATTTAGAATGTTTCAAAACACTTTACCGGATTCTCTGTCAATATGTATATGGAGAAAAATTAAAAGTAAACACAATAGCACATAGCAATGCCTAAAGGACATTTCGGTAACGAACTGTTGCTTCAATGCATTTTGCTGAGAAGCAACAGGAACTTGATAATGTGATGTCTAGCACTGTAATATCACTTGTCTTTATTGCACCATGTAAGCGCCCTGTCTGTGTCTTGTGTGCTGTCCTCAGTGTTTTATAGGGTGACTGGTGGGTGTCTGATTCCATGCTACTTCAAAGACTTCTGCTTTGAAGTAACAGGAACGCAACTTGCCTGGGTGGTGCTTAGTTGGTTCCTCGCGATATAGCTGAACTATTGTTGAAAGCGACGTTAAATTCTATTCACTTACACCCTTTTATATATGTAACTTCCGGTGAATTGCCACAGACAAGAATCGAGTCCGAGGTATCTGTCTGTTGGTTGGGAAATTCGGTACTTCCAAGCAGAAATTTACAAAGGGGCCTGATTTACTCTCCGAGAGTGTTAGCATAAATTCCCCGAAAGTCACCAGACGCGCCGGATTTACCTATACGCATGACTCCAAACCGACTAGTATGCAGCAATCAAAAGCAAGCCAATAGCGCGGACGCATGAACAGTCTATCGGCTTACCTCAAATTTCTAATGCCTGAGAAATTATACATCCTGTTACCATGTTTATAATATTAGTTATTCAGGTTTTCCCCCGGGTGTATGAAAAGTTACGACCCTCCCTGAAACTCATACACCCTGAGGCGTCAGCCGAAGGGTGTACGCCGAAGGGTGTATGAGTTTCAGGGAGGGTCGTAACTTTCCATACACCCGGGAATAACGAATTTATTACCCCTCAAGCCTTTTTATCATATAGTAAAAATACTGGAAAAGGTCTATCATTTATAACCAACGGTACAACGGACAAATCCAACGGGCCATTTCGGTTACGAAACTGTCCGCATTTTGCTACGGCACTGTGACAAAGGCGCGCCACACACAATCCATTCGATCTGCTTTCGTTCGGAAATGGACTTATTTTTGGAACAAATGACACTTTTGGTGAATTATGGGTCGGAAACTTCAGTGAAAATAATGCAGTATGACTTTATTCCGTTAAATTTTGACGAGTGAGCAAAAGTTATTCCGTAAATATTGAGATATGGTCAGCTGAACTTTCGAAGCGAGGGCGTCGTTTCCAGTCGCACGTGAGTTGTTCTCTATACACCCCGAGTAGGAAGACATCACTCGAGGTGTATGGGTTTATACGACCCGACCTTTTAACCAATCAAAATCCAGATATTGAATACAAATTTGCTTGTGGGGTAATAATGATATATATCACAGGTTAGACATTTTATAGTATATATAAACGGAAGACTCTACCTATATAAACATAGAAGAAGACTACGCGAAAGGCATGTAGACAAGTTTATATAATTTTAAAATATACGACCAAGGTGAAAGGCGAACCATCGACATTCACGCATGTGCGTTACATCGTTACCTATATGATCGCGTAGCGGACTATTTCTCAGCTGGTATTACATAATTTGCGAGTGGATTCCTCAACTGATGTCATATTTTCTGTTGACCTAATAGTCAGGTGGCTTAGCGAAATTACCGTTACAGAGCGGATAAAAGCACCAAATTTGGCAAGTAGCTTCCTTTATGCTTATTATTCAATTTTAGCCTAGGAGCCCTCCTGAATTTTTCGGGATTTCCCAAATCCAAGATGGCCGACATATATGATAAAATCTTGGATTATAGGAGACACGACAAGGCCCCATAGTTCCAAAGTAAAGGTTCTGGGGACATTTAACCTGGTTTTGGACATACATAGCAATGCTTCCAATAGACTACCATAACTGCATTTACTTTTTACCGCTGGAGGACGGATTTAGAGATATTGGAGTAGTATATAGAGGTGAAATTCCTGCGCATTGAGGCTGAGGCTGATGAAATCATGTGGCCGAAGCTGATGTCATTTGTGGATCAAAGGTCACTTTCGGGTCAAAGGTTACTTCCGTTCTGAGGTCACGTCCAGATCAAAGATCACTTCCGGTGGTGATGCAGTCACTTCCGGCACCGGTTGATAAGTCCCCAGTCAATGTGAATTGGCTTCCCAGTCACGTCAATGTTAATGGAGCAGTCGCTTCGCATGAATCACTGGGAATCTTTGGAAATGTTCGGTCATCTCCGGGAATGTCCGGAGGGTAACTGACCTTAGAGGTCAATCCTATCTTGCCACGCCAATGTTCTAGCCATATATGTTATAGCCTCTCTCGCCAGCGAGAGAAGGAAAATCCCCATGCATAGCAATACACTTCGAGACTGCTGAGAGTCTATATCTACTGATACGGAGAGCTTGATCTCAGATAGTCAAACTACATCCCAGGGAGAAGGGGAATCCCATGACCATGGTGGGAGTAGAACCAGCAATGCGGACACCAAAGGCTGGCACTTCTTTATCCAATTGGTCGCGAGCCAGTACGTAATAGGAAAGGTTTAAAATACCCGGATACATCTCAAGTATTAGAGGGCGGGTCCCCGACATATACTTCTATGTCCAGCCTAATAGATCTATTGGGAACCCACCCATGGGCATTTTTTTCTGTCTCATTATGTGAAGTACGATGGGAGGTGTCTCGAGATTATGGGTTGACTTTCGCTAAAAAATTCTGACCACACATGTAGGCAGATGAGGGATGTACCTTTTGGGGTCTAGGTGGACCATCTTTGGTCCCAATGGGTCGTGTGAGGTGAGGTGTTATACACTCCGACTGGTATGTAGTGGAAATGCCGTCCATCTGCGTATGCGCATACAGAGAATAGTACAAAAGGGGCATTTGAATGGACGTTCTAACCGTCAATTGACGTAAAATGACCTACTATAGTGTGAAACAGCTCAGTTGTAGCAATATCTGCTTCGAGCTAAAAATAATCGCTTGAATTTGACGAATAACATTGACTAAATTGAGCAAGATTTTTGGATGACCCTATATGTCTACAATCTCGAATTCCTGAGTTATTTTTCTAGCTGATGATTTTTGGAATAGAGCCAAACTAGGTCCATAAATAGATAGATCGCTCTGTATTGTGAATATACTTGGCTTTGAGAATTGTTACTTTTAACTCCATGTAAACACAATATCTTGAATTATACAAGCAAACGGAAAATATGAGTGCCAGATGAACTCACGTGGTCATCATTTTGAAGTTAACAATTGTATTTTCAGCTGAACATTATGCCAACAGAATAAAATGTGATAAGCTATGGTGTTATTCTGCTCAATTTAAACAAGTTTGTATCTTGTCTAAAAATAATACCATGCATTATACGAGTAACACGAAAAAAATCACGCATTTCCGTATGGATCATTGTAGTCGCCATTTGAATTTAACCATGATTTTTAATCTGAAGACAAGCAATTAGCTTAAAAATGAGCAACAGGTATTTGGCTATGATGTGAGATCAAGAATAATGCCTTGCTCAAGATGAGCAACATGAAAAAGCAGGATTTTCAGATGACCTCACATGGCTGCCATTTTCAATTTGGCCATCATAATTTGATCTTCGGGATATATAAATAGATTCAAACGGTGCGTAAGATGTTAGGCTATGCTTAGAGATCCATCGGTTTTGATAAATTTGCACAATGAGCTAAGAATAATGCCTTGAACTATAAGAGCAAAATGATTTCAAATGGCCCCATATGGTCACCATTTTGAATTTCATCATAAAATCTTGATCTCCGGCATATGTAAATAGATTCAATATGGGCGTAAGGTGTCAGGCATTGTTCAGAGATCTCTCGGTTTTGATACATTTGAAAACTGAGCTAAGAATATTGCAATGAACTATACGCGTAACATGAAAACGAGTGATTTTCAGATGAACCTATATGGCCATCATTTTGAATTTGACCATCAATTCTTATCTTAGATATACGTAAATAGATTCGAAATGGGTGCAAGATAATCCACTATGGTCAGAGATCTCTCTGTTTTGATAATTTGGGCAATGAGCTAGGAATAATGGCTTGAACTATACGAGCAACATGAAACGTTTGATTTTTAGATGACCCCATATGACCGCCATTCTGAATTTCACCATCAAATGTGGATCATAGAGATATGTAAATAGATTCAAAACGGACAGAAGATTTCAGGCTATTCATAGAGAACCCTCGGTTTTGAAAAATTTACCCAGTGAGCTAAGAATAATGCCTTGAACTACTCGTGCAACATGAAAAAGTGTGATTTTCCGAATACCCCAGGTTCGCTATTTTGAATTAAACCATCATAGTTGGAGCTGAAAATTATGCAAACAGATTCTAAATAGGTGTAAGGAGTTAGACTTTGATGTGAGATCCACTGATGTTAACAAATTTTCACAATGATCTGAGAATAATGCATATTATATGAACAAACTGTAGAGGCGTGACTGACGGGTAACCCCACATGATCGCCATTTTGAATTAACGCATGATGGTTAATCACTAGAATTATGGAAATGGGCTAAAAATTAGCCCAATATAATGTTCCATAGTATATTATTCCCTTCCACCTTGAACCCTACCGTACAAAGAACTAGTTTAGCATGGCTACCCATGTTAACAAACAATGCCATCAAAAGTTACATTTGGCGTCCTTGGTCGGTCGTCTACATCTGAGTGTAAAGATCATGGCTAAATTCAAAATGGTTGCAATGAGGTGCCCTCAGAAAGTAGCATTTGTCATTGTTTTCCGTCCATTATTTATTAGATTTCTTGTCTACAGGTGCATAAAACTAATTTATTTAGCCTAAATAATCATTCTCCATCGCACTAGTATTTTAAGAGAAAAATCGTTGAAAAAAAACATCGGCGGAAAAATGTCTTCTGACCAGATGACGTCACCGTGACGTCATCATGATGGTCATCTTGATTTTTTTAAAGCATTTTATGGTAGACGTTGGCCAAAGTATATAGTAAAGAAAGTTTCAGCTCTCTAGCCCGGGGATTATCGAAAATATATAGGTAGCGAACACCCTTCCCCCCATCTTCTCAAGAATGCAATTAATAGATTCAAAATACCCCGATTTTGAGTAGGGTTCAGTTGCTGGTAATATTAGCTATAGGTAATGTGTATATTTGTAACAAATCGTATTCAAACACCTCAGTAAGCCATAATTTGATAGCAGTTTGGCCTTCCTAAGACACACAGAATGCGAGAAAATCGATATTTTATCATTTGTGGCGGCCATCTTGGATTTTTGTGTTTCGCGTGAATTCTATAGAAAAGTCAAGAGGGCTCCTAGGCTGAAACTTATCAGTAGCCCTTAAGGAAGCATCATGCAAAATATGGCGCTTTTATCCGGCCTGTAACGGTAATGTTGAAAAATGACCCTAAGCCACCTGACTATAATACAATCTAGGGGTACAGTTTAACCCTACCTGACCTGGGGGGGGGGAGCAAAATGGCACCCCCTACCAAACTTTCTACGCTATCTCCGGAACGAAAGAGCTGAAACTCCGTGACTTGGGGCCACGACAGGTCCCAAAAAGCCCAGGCCAAATAGGGTTAAGGTGTGATCTTCTGAATACATGTACCTGTGGTATAATGTATCCTGGGGACCCAGGTCTATAGTACCTTATAAACTTTGGGAGATAATACGGGAAGTTCATTTATTTGCTTTTCTTCTAAACTGATGTCCCCTACCAGGTGGGTATGTAAACATTTTTCTGGACCCGACCATGGCTGGGATAACTTTAGTATTCAGATCATAGACGTCGTCTATCCATCTACTAAGGATTCCCCCCTTGGATTTGAGAGAAAAATCCGAGAGCGGGAATTATTCTGGATGCTAGAACTTGGGTCAGTGTTTCCGTTTGGTTTAAATGATAATGGCAGTGGGTTCGGCAATGCTACAAACCGCCGTTCAAATATATCCAACATTACCCAACTATTTAAACCCCATCAACGCAGCCATGGTTGGCGAAAGTTTAATAGTTCGATGATTCACGATCATATCACTTTAAATTACTTAGTGGGTTTAACTAACGCACCCAATAGTATACATAGCTTACGTACAGTTCTGTATGCGTTACCTCTGAGAGCTTTAAATCAAATAGCCAGAGATATACAACAATCTGCGTCTTCAGGAAATATAATACCATCAAAAATCAGTAAAGTATGTCAAGATATAGCGTATTTTCGGTTGTATCGTCCAGTGAACATAATCGAAACATCTCAAGATCGGCTTTTCTTGAAACTCAACTACTTACATGTAGATAAAGGACTGGACATAATTAATTTACCTCGAATCCTGAATGATCCAGAGGTACGCAACGCTGTACCAAACTATTTCAAGTTCACAGAACCTCCTTGCATTTCATATAAGTATACTAAATCTATAGCCACCAAAATATTCAATTACTCCAATGCTGTCAAGGAGTTTGACTGGAACTTATACACGTCAGGAGGCTATAGTTGTGATTGTGAATTGTCGAACTTTATCAATACACCATGCAAACATATTGTGACTGGTGACCTTGATGTGGTGAGTGATAAGGATCTGAAATTACTCCTGATGAAAGGACCTAAATATAGAGACCCAAGAAGAATAAATCTGAAGGCCCACCAGAAGATAGTCCTGTCTGCATTAGAACAGTACGTTATTGATTGGTCTAAGCGAGAAAAAGTTGAACCTACAGTACTCGCTGATTGGCTGGACCTCACCAAGAGCAAGGTCATTGAAACAATCCGCCATATTGACAGAAGTACTCTTCCCCAAGCAAAACAAGTACTGAGAAACCTCAATTCGCAAGAAGTTCTAGCAAATCTCCAGAGTAAATTCGTCATAGTCCCAGCAGACAAAGCTCCGAATAATATAATATTCATATGTAAATATTACTATTACCAGGTGCTGGTTAAAGAATTGAGTGTAGAAATATCTTCATCAAATACGTCTACTTACTCCCAAACTGCATTTACTCTGGAAGATTTATTTAACAATCACAAAAAGTTTCGCAGGGAAAGAGGTATTTGTCTTCCAACCAATCATAACGACATACCAAAAATATACTGGACTCCCAAAATGCATAAATCACCATACAAAGCTAGATTCATAGCTGGTTCTAGAAGCTGCACCACCAAGCTTCTTTCAACCCTATTGACGAGGGCCCTTCAGGAGGTAAAAGCATTTTGGGAAAGGTATTGCGCCACTGTTTCTAAGAACTCTGGCGTTGAATGTATGTGGATATTGAAAAACTCAAAATGTCTTACGGAAGAACATGATGCTAAATGTCACATACCGTACAGACATGTATCCACATGGGATTTCTCGACTCTCTATACTACAATCCCTCATCAGGACCTTATCGACCGTATAAGTTCATTAATAGTATCTGTGTTCAAGAAAACTGATCGTAGATATATTAATGTCGGAAGCCATAAAGCATTCTTTAGCTCGACTATATACAAGAGATATCATTCATGGGATGTTTCTTTGTTTATAGAGTTGCTTGAATTTCTCATTAAAAATATCTATGTGAAATTTGGCAACACAATATATCAGCAGCTGACCTGTATCTGTTCTCTTATGAATATGACTATATGCAGGCGCTTTCAAAAACCGGTCCATTCAGGGCCCGTTCCTTCTCATTCACCAAACGCTATATAGACGATCTTCTCGCTGTGGATAATCGCTATATAAATGACGCAGTGAAGGATATATATCCACCTTCACTGGATTTGAAGGAAACTACAGATAGCCCTACAGGCACATCTTATTTAGATCTCTATAAAAATGAAGCGGACATTCTCTCTCGTCGACTTTATGACAAAAGAGATGATTACAATTTCGACATCGTAAACTATCCCTTTCTGGATAGTAATATTTCAGTGGGACCTGCATATGGCGTATACATATCTCGCTTAGTAGCATTTGCTAGATCCTGTGTTAAATGTGATGATTTTAATCAACGTCACAAAAACATTGTTGCAGAAACTTATAAAACAGGGCTATTCCACCAAGCGCCTCCACTCAAAGTTTCTCAAATTTGGCGATACATATCGCATGCTGATAGCAAAATACGAACGTAGCGTGCAAGATCTATGGCGCTACGTTTCGTAACTTGTGTCTAATTCCGCTTAACCCGGGGCTAGGGGCCGTATGAACCCATGTACTTCAAGATCCTCATGGTACTCATATGAACAATCAAAGCGTGACTGAGATACATCATTCTTTAGATGACGACTTTACAACGAATGTTATGGATTAAGAATACTGATCAGCGATACGGATTTGATATTTTTGGAACATCATGATGTCTTGCCGGCATCATTGAAAACTGTTGACCGCTTCTCTCTTGCAGGAAACAAGCCTATGTTTATGTATACTATGATTGTCTTTTTGAATTTGGTGCTAATACTGTTATATGGAATATGGAATAGGTCTTTGGATTATGGACGCGGATATTCTCTAATGGACGACGGCTGGATTATGAATGACGGACTAGACGCTTGTAATTACTATATATGTCTTTTTATTTTCTTTTATTGTGCTTCTAAAATCCCAGAATCCATAATCTATCATATTCGTCCGAACCAAATCTGGCGACCAATGAACATTCGATGTTCTTACAACCGAAGTTCAAAATTCTACAGAAATATCGCGTGATACGCAGGCGTGTCTTATAAGAACTACCAGGAATTTTACTAACATGCCACAAAGGCAAATGATTGGCCACCGGACTTAGAAGCACAAGCCCCATTATATGTAACGGCTAGACCCAGAGAGAAAACGAAAGGGGAAAGCTGTTGCGCTCGTGACGATGAGTACATTCAGTTCGGCTTCCCCAATTCTGTTCTCTTGTTTAATTCAATAAATGTATCAACTTAGGTTACATTTCGTTGAATAAATATTATTGATGACGGGAGGTTTGCATCAGGAGTGTAAGAAGAACGAATATCCATAGAATGCCGCAACTGACAATTTAGCGGAGTGCTTATTTGCATATGAATAGACTTCCTGGATAAATCTGGAGAGACATATTAATTAATTATTATTGTTACCAGTGTTCGTAATTAACAGTCAACAAATATTTTGTTTCCATGGAAGTACAAATAAATCAATCCAACATCACCACGAGGAGTTAACATAGGCGAGCAGCGATTTTGATAATTTTCAGTGATATGCCGTGTCACGGCCTCATAAAACTCCCAAGATTCATTGCGTCACCTTCGGCGGTTTGACTCGGGACGCTGGAGTTACATTCGCGGCTGTATGAGTCGTTTCGTGACATTAAACCGTGTACTTCATCTAGATCTAGTAGAAAAGGTGGAGGTCTTGTATTGTATATCAATGAAGATATAGACAAATGTGTCATCCGTGAAGATCTGACTCATCAGCAGGAAGATGGAGACTATGAATCTCTTTTCGCCGATCTTGAATTAAATGGCGAATCTTATACTGTGGGATTAATTTATCGACCGCCGGGCAAAAATCTAGAAATTTTTAACAATTGCTTACACCTGACAGGAAAAAATGTATACTAATGGGCGATTACATCAGAGACTTATTTGAAAATGATCGCCATGGTCCATCTAAACATTTTCTTGAAATAATGAATCCCCATTACTTTTTTCCCCAAAATAACAAAACCTACTCGCGTCAAATCAACCTCGGCAACATTAATAGACAACATTTATCAAAACTTTCATGAAGACTAATGTCTGGTATTCTCCTTTCTGACGTAACAGATCATTTCCCAGTTGTTCATACACTGTAAAAAAGGGCGCTGTAATTTTACAGCAAAAAGTGCTGGCAAAAAGGGTACCAGCGGTTTTCACTGTATTTTTACAGGATGCCCCGATCTGTATATCTGTATTTCTACAGCATATGTTGTAATTTTACAACAGTGGTAGTATTGCATAATTACAACAAAAATACCGTTAAATCAACAGAAATAACTGTACAAATCCATGGTCAGCAGAAAGTCCATTGGCCCTTAGCATTTAAAGAAGTCAAGTTCCATGGTGTCTCTCTTTCAAGAAAGTAGAGAAGAAAATTCCCAGAACGTAAATGGTTCAGTTAAATATATATTTATATTCAGCACCACCGATAATATAAGAGCAAACACATTTCTTTCTATCATCCTGCACATCAGCTTTGTGAAACGGTGCAATATTAGAGGCTAAGTTGGTCTTTGAACATGTACATTAACTCCAACGACCACCCCCGAAGATTGAACCTTGGCAGGCAAACTCATTATTCCTCCTTGCACATTTTAGATAAATTGTACTTGAAGTTTTCTGTGTATTATAGATGAAAAGATCTGGAAAGGTATACGAAATACACCTCGAAAATAATGAACGATATTTCTACTGAATGTAAATATACACTAATAATCTTACTGTAGTTTTACACCCGGATAATGTTACAATACAGCGTTGTTGCCCTTTACTCCAATTAATAATGTAGTTCGTCCAGAAGATGCAAACTTACACTGGTTGTCTGTATTGCTAAAGCTATGAACTGTAAAATAGCAGTTGGAACTGATGCTTCTATTTAACAGTAAATTCCACTGTCACATTTTACAATACTTTCTACTGTAACTTTACAAACATTTTTAACAGTGTATCAACTAAGCGTCTGCGTCAACCGGTCAATCTTATCACATGTTTATTCGTAGAAAAGTAAACCCAGAGCAACAAAATTTGTTTCGTGACAAAATTTTGGGAAACAAATGCTAACATTGACGTAGATATTGCATTAGACATGTTCACTAATGAATTGAGCTCAGCATACAATGAATGCTTCCCACTTGTCTCTTCAATATTGAACAAGGCTAAAATTCGGAAACCCTGGCTAACTTATGGACTCTTAACGTCAATTCGAGAGAAAAATAGATTATTCAGACTTCATTTGCGCAGTGACGATAATGAGATAACAAACGAATATAATTTTTTTTAGAAATAAGTTGAATCATACATTAAAATTAGCCAAGAAAAAATATTATGAAGCAAAATTCAACGAATGCAACAATGACATAAAAGGTACATGGAGGGTCTTAAATAATCTCATGAGCCGTAGAAAATCTACAAATCTTCCAACGGTATTCAAAATTGATAATGTGGACATATCTGATCCTATTCAAATTGCTAATGGTTTTAATGATCATTTCACATCAATGGCATCAAAGCTGGAATCAAAAATACCTGCAAACAATATGGATTTCTTAAGCGATCCATGTCAAAACGAGTTCAATTTAAACCCTTGCCCAGCATCGGAAATAAAAGAAGTAGTATGTGGCCTGAAAAATAGTGCACCTGGCATACATGGCTTTCGATTGTCCCCACTAAGACCAGTTGTAGATTTCATATTAGAACCCATGTTTCATATTATAAATTTATCTTTCAGTCAGGGGGTAGTACCAACGGATTTTAAATTGGCGAAAGTAACTCCTTTATTCAAAAACGGCGAAGCAAATATATTTGAAAGCTATTGGCCAATTTCAGTTTTACCTTGCCTCAGTAAAATTATAGAGAAAATCGTTGTCAATAGAATGTCTAGATATTTAGAAGCCAATAGTATAATTTGTGCTAATCAATTTGGATGCCGTGCTAATCACTCGACATTTTCGATCTACATGATCAATTAGTAGCTGCCAGAGAAGCAAAAAAAATATTCAATAGTCACATTTCTTCATCTGTTAAAAGCCTTTAATACAGTTAATCACAAGATACTTCAAAAATTAAATCATTACGATTTAAGGGGCATTTCTAATAAATGGTTTCATAGTTACTTATCATCGCGAGTCCAATGTACACAATATAACAATACCATCTCTACATTTCAACCCGTCTTCTGTGCTGTGCCACAATGATCTATCTTAGGTCCAGTTATCTCCCTTATATATATAAATAATGCTGTTGTCGTAAGCAAGGTGATGGAGATATTGCTTTTACAGATGATACGTCCGCAATCCTATCCAATGGCAATCCTAGGTTATTAGTAAATGTTACGTCAAACGAGCTCGGCAAATTATATGATTGGTTTTCGTGTAACAAACTATCACTCAATGCAAAGAAAACTAAATTCATATTCATAAGACCATCTAAAAATAAGTCCACGAATCTGCCCAAATTAACTATATTTGGTATTGAGATAGAGCAAGTTGAAATCTTCAAATTCTTCGGTGTATACTTCAATTACAGGCTCAACTGGACATCTCATATCACAGAACTTTGTAAAAAAAATAAGTCGTAACACGTATCATCGTATCATTTATCATATAAAAGATTGTCTCAATAAAAATACTCTTAATATACTTTATTATTCATTAATATTCCCTTATTTAACATATTGTAATATTGTCTGGGGAAATACTCATGCAAGCCATCTTAATCCCCTGCAAATCCTTCAAAAAAAGCAATACGGTTGGTTACAGGCTCAGCAAAATTGGAACATACAGCGCCTCTCTTTGCGCTCTAAAACAAATATTTAATGTTACTTTTTGTTAATAAATTTTGCAATCATTCAGAACTAATTCCAATAAAATACAAGTCATTTTTTACAAAGATTTCGCTGGTACACAGATACCCGACTAGACAGTCCGAGTTGAATCTTTATCGTCATACTTATCATTCTGATCTATCCCTGTACACCACCAGGATAGAGGGCCCCAAAGTTTGGAACAATTTACCTTCTCATCTCAAATGTGTCAATTCTATGTCACTTTTTAAATCTCGTATCAAAAAAACATATAGTTGGAAATCATGCCATCTTTTTCTAGAAGTACTATATTCGGAAAGTTCGTGGAGTTTGGAACTAAGGAGCACAATTATACCTTATTTGTGTATTTTTGTTTATATATTGAAAATTGGCCTGATATAATATAATAATTTTCACCGGAATTACAGCTATAAATTTGTATATCATTTCTGGGATAGAACAAGCACCTAGGGGTTTTGCTCTCGCCTTTATTGCATTATTGTTCAATTCATATGATTGTTTTGGTGAATAAATGAAATGAAAATTCCCCAATTGTTTCCCCTGGCAGTTCGCCAGTTCCCGCTAGGAGGCAATGTTTTTAACTGGATGCGCTTTTTCGGATAGCATGCCGTCGATGATACTGAATACATCCTTGGACATTTCTAGTTTTATGGACTTCTGGTAGTACCCATGTTCAGAAAGGTTTCCAGTGTTCCGGATTAGACCTGGGATACAATAAGGGATAATACTTTATCACAGATTAGACAATGTCGTGTCAACGGACCAATATGGCAAAAGTAAATTATCATTTAAGTGTGAATCAGTGATATAAATGATTCAAACCTTGAGCACATTATTGTTACATGAACAATTTTCACTCTATAGTAACGGAATTCACTCCAGGGATTCAGATGAACCAACCATGCATCTGTTCGAAATCATTATTAGGTTTGAGTTACCCTCAGGAGGAGTCTGTTTTGTGTTTCTGTATATGGTTATTGTTGGTTCATTCATGTTCCTGAGTTTGACTTCCATCAAATATAAGGGAACAAAAATTGATGCATGTTGATTTTGATGAATGTTTAATTTATTTCAGTATCGGTATCTTTCACATGCCGGCCTGCAGTCTCCTGAAACACGTGATGTAGACGGTTTTGAAACACCTCCGAGTTTGAGACATGTACAGATCGGTTTCACTCGTGACATGTCTCAAAAGTTGGGGCAAAGTCATGTTTGGGGTTAGACGTTTCATTTTTGAAACATGTAGTCGGTTCTAACATGTTTCAGATTGAGACATGTATAAACAACACATGTTTCAAACGAACACCTGCTTAATGAAGACAAGTCTCATATTGAGACTTCATTAACTCATGTGAAAATGACACGAGTTTCAATTTGAAACATGAAACCGTTTTATTATGAAACATATACGTATTCACATGTCCCAAAAGTTGGGACAATATCATGTTTCATTTTGAGACGTTAAACATGCCGCCAATTATTACAGTGCACTTTAAGGTAAACAGGATGGAGTTATGTATAATTAAAACACTTTCTTTATTATCGACATGTTTGTAGTTATAGGGTATAGATATAGTGATATTTTAAATACAATTGTCATAATATCAGCCAAAGAATGTATACCGTTCTCTTACACAGCAGCGTGTGCATTACCAATGTACAATCTCGTCTCAATTCACTTTTAAATCTTTGCATTGGCCGCATTTGGGAAGGGCGACGTTCAGTAATTATACAAGTAACCTATACTGGATAACCGTGTCATTGACATCCCTACTTCGAGTGAGTGGGTGAGTCAAGATATCGTCAAGATCAAGATATCGTCTAAACCATAGACGCTCTAGTTTTCTTGTCACTCTGTCACATGATCCGCTTTCCGTTCCATAGAAAGAGCCCATGCTTGTGTTATCACAAATTACCACGAATATTAGGGTCTGCGCCAATATATTTATACAAAAAGATGGCTGAATAAGAGGTCGCCAAAAGTGTGCAAAGTATCTCGTTTGAAATATATATCCTCAATTAGACTTTAAGATCAACTGAGAAGACTATTTTCTATACATGCCGACCTATACATACTTATCTTTGCTATTCAACAACCGTAAACACAAGAATAATTTAAGTTAAATGTTCCATTTTCGTCACTGAACATTTTCGGGATTTCTAGTGAGTGAGTGAGTGAGTGAATAGAATTTAACGTCACTTTCAACACTATTTCAGCTATTCGGGCTTTCTAGTTGTTTCGGGACAACAAAATTTCAACGAGCCGCTATCTTATAGACATTTGATTCATCTGCGGCATGTTTGGCAGTCTCATTTAGTGAGGTAAGTCATGTGTGGCCTCTTGTACCACATATGTTGTACACTTATGGCAAATGGTAAACGACAACCGCTCAGTAGTAGGTAGCAATCCGATCCTGCCTTATTTTCCAGGGCGGTAACTCTTGGTTCCCTTTTTTCCACCAGGGGGCGCTGTCCCGTATGACGTCACTTCCGGTCTGGGTGAATGGAGCGTGACCTTGCCGTATGACGTCACTTCCGGTCTGGGTGAATGGGGCGTGACTTGTGAGGATGATAGGAGATGTACTGACCTGTCTGTGGGGATGTCGTTCATCTCCGTGTCTTTTCGATGAGAGGAGCATGTACTGGGGTTTTTCCCCACAATGTCGTTCACCTCCGTATTTCTTCGGTCAGGTCCGTGGGAGATGTACTGACTTGTCTGTGGGGTTTTTCTCACAATGTCGTTCACCTCCGTGTCTTTTCGGTGAGGTCCGTGAAGATGTGGCAGGAGGTACCGAGAGATGTGACGGAGGTGTGCGAAGAGACACGGAGAATACCGAAGAGGCCCGGCGAGTTCGTTGAGGTCCGTGAAGATGTGCCGGAGGTGACCGAAAAGACCCGAAGGTGACCGGAGAGTGCCGGAGGTGACCGAAAATACCCGAATGTGATCACCGGAGAGTGCCGGAGGTGACCGAAAAGACCCGGAGGTGACCGAAGACACACGGAGGTGACCGAAAAGACCCGAATGTTATCACCGGAGAGTGACGGAGGTGACCGAAAAGACCCGGAGAATACCGAAAAGACACACGGAGAATACCGAAAACACCCGAATGTCACGAAAAAACGTATAAAAGTGGAATTTTTTAGTGTTTTGCTACATTCATTGGACTGCCGAACGGAGCTATCTCACCTGCCTACCTGACCAGCCTGCCTGACCAGCCTACCAGCCTGAACCACTCTGACGACAGGAGCTACTTACCGGGGCCTCACTGCAGCATAAGACGTGGAGAAGATTTTCATTTTACCAGTGGAACTTCACCAGCCTATCTCACCATAGCAGCTACTCACCAGCCTGAGCCCACAGTCATGGAGTCATCCCACCGAGCTAAGCTTCTACAGCACCGTGTTCGCCTCATTGATGAGATGCAGCATGTGGCCGAACTATGTGATCTGCTTATGGTGGAAAACATAATCCTTAAACCCGGTGTCGAAGATATCATGGCGCAGAAGACCACTTCACGACAAAACAGAGCCCTCATCGACGATCTACTGCGCCATGGCCCCTTAGCATTTCAAGCCTTCGTGGAGGCGCTGAAGAAGACGGGAAATGAAGGAATAACAGATCTACTTCAAGCCCAAGATTCAGAAGATAATATCTTAGTCATGGACATGGACATCGCCTAAGAGCGTACAGCTACCAAACGTACGCACCAAGAGTCCGGTCTACCTGCCAAACCCGGTCCACCTACCAAACGGCCCCGACTAACACCTTTAGAAATACCTCAGCAAGTGCTTCAGCCAGTGCCCCAGCAAGTGCCTGAGCAAGCGAAGGAAGAGGTTCTACTTCCTATGTCTGTGCAGGAGATCAATGACATTATCCAGCAGGCCTACCAGGCGGCCCAGACGAACACTTGGGAGCTCTCTCCCTATTTAACTGTGAGTGGCAAAGAAGAGGAAGTGCATTTTAACGCACCGGCCTGGGACGACAAACCACCTAAGCATATCGCCTTGACGTTGGACACCTGGATAAGAGTGCAGGCCATTTATTACGCCGTCGATGCGGTCATTGACCACCAGGGGAGCGACGAAGCGAAATTTTATGTGGGTGACGACATCTTTCTCACCTGTTCTACATTCAACAACATGCTGCTGGCGCATATTCGTAAATGGAAGTTGAGGGCGGATACGCAAAAGCGTATTCCTTTATCTCAGGGCGTCACCCTGAAAATATCTGCGTTGCGGAAGCTGGAGAGTCTCACAGCTGAAATTCATGAAGTCCTGTCTGACCAAGTGACTCAGTATATTTATAAGAAGTACATCGACACATTCCTGGATCATCTCAGTCCCCGCATTCGACACTTGCGTATCCAGCAATGTGCAGGCTGTGGGAACAAGAACGGGCTCTTCAACACGCATACGTGTGTGGACAATAGTATACCATCAGACGCGCTCATGACTGAGGGACTACAGGGCGTGAACGAGGTGCAAATTGCCGAGGCATTGGAAGCTGCCTGTCCACCCAGAATTCCACGTGAACAGATTGCCACCTTCATCTACGTGCACCAGGGGCAGAAAGACGATGACGAGTTCAAAGAAGTCTTGTTGCATAAATATTGAACATTTCACACAAGTCTTGTTGCATTGAACATTCAGACATCACCGTATTCCTACATTCTATGTTCATTCTATGTTCATTCTACGTTCATTTCAGCGCCTTGATAGCGTATAATTGTATTAAAAAAATTCAACACCAAGAGTCTACTGTGGTGAAGACCTTATGTTCATTCTACTGTGTTAATAGAAATAGTAGAAATTCAAAATGTGTGTTAGTGTTCATTCTTTGCAAAGATAATTGTATTAAAAAATTCAACACTAAGAGTCTACTGTGGTGAAGATCTTATGTTTTCATATTGGTGAGGGAGCTGGTGTTTTTGTGCTTTTAGTTAGAAAGTTTCCCCCCTTTCGGGTGTAAATAGGTCGCCCTAAAAAGGGCCTTTGGAAAGAACAGCGGTATCACACTGTTACGGGCGGAAAAAAAATTTCACGCCTGATACCCACGTCCGACACACAGGGCATCGTATCTTCAAATGAAGCTCCTCTGTCTCGGCGCACTGGCACGAACCCCCTATACATGTTAGGGATAGCAAGCATACGGAACATAGGCACAGGTGACCACAAGGGAAAAAGGCGTACGTCGTTTCCTCGTCTTGACACACGGTACAGGTGGATCTTTGCTGTTCCTTAGTCAGTTGTACACGTAGTTTACACTTGCCCTCTTCTAATTCATCAATCTGTTCGTTCAGGCGGACGATCTCTGCTAGAGGTGGTGGTGTTGTCATTCCTGTTGCGGTAGCCGTCGTTGTGGTAGCCATCGAAGCTGTAGTTGCTGGGGGTCTACTACTGTTTAACCACTCCACCTCTGGTAGATCTTCATCGTCTGTTGCTTCATCATCATCATCTTCTCCCTGCACAGCGTCCCTTATTTCTCTCTCTTGTTGTGCGCCTCTCTGCCTCAAAGCTTCAGCAATATGAGCTTCATGAACACGCTGCAAGCTCGTAATGATTGTAACATGTTCGTTGTCTTCTCCACTTGGGCGAATCCGTTCTCTATGTTCTCTAGGATCTTGTTGGTTCATCGTGTTGAATAGCGTCCGTCTAGTAGGATTAGCCATGATGCAGTTGAATGAATGGATAGCAGACGAGATACTGCGCGCTTTTTATAGTCTAACCGTAGAGTGCCCGTATGAGCGCGCGGACGTCATCGAAATCTTCTCCCTCAAGCCTTGTGCTGGCCCAGGTCCGCTGAAAATTTTGTGTTTCTTTTCCATCTTCAAACCGGTCTCATTTTGCAATAAATGCGAGTTGACGTGTAAAACTTATTTCAACTTGAACTTTGGGAACTTATAGTGTATCGTTGAAAAATTCAGAAGGCTAGCGGCAGGCTAACCCTATATTTTTAATGATTTTGTCGATTTTAGACCCGTATGGTTATGGGAGTGGTGGTGTGGAAAACCCGGTAAATTTGAAATAAATCGGTTTACCCCCGTAAAAACACTTTAGGTGTGTTCCTCACATCCTTATAATGTCACCCTGAAAATTGGAGCCGGTTTAACGAAGAAAAAGTAGGAATTTTTGTCCTATCACTCTGGCTACGGTAACACAGCACTATACAATATGGAGCCGAATGCGTGTACAGCTATGCGTGTCAATGGCTGAGGGGCGCGGACGTCATCGAAATCTTCTCGCTGCACTCTACAATATGGAGCCGAATGCGTGTACAGCTATGCGTGTCAATGGCTGTGTTACCGTAGCCAGAGTGATAGGACAAAAATTCCTACTTTTTCTTCGTTAAACCGGCTCCAATTTTCAGGGTGACATTATAAGGATGTGAGGAACACACCTAAAGTGTTTTTCCACACCACCACTCCCATAACCATACGGGTCTAAAATCGACAAAATCATTAAAAATATAGGGTTAGCCTGCCGCTAGCCTTCTGAATTTTTCAACGATACACTATAAGTTCCCAAAGTTCAAGTTGAAATAAGTTTTACACGTCAACTCGCATTTATTGCAAAATGAGACCGGTTTGAAGATGGAAAAGAAACACAAAATTTTCAGCGGACCTGGGCCAGCACAAGGCTTGAGGGAGAAGATTTCGCTGACGTCCGCGCTCACACGGGCAGTCTACGGTTAGACTATAAAAAGCACGCAGTGTCTATCCATTCATTTTGAACTACATCATGGCTCAACACATGGATATTGATGGAGCGCACAATATTATTAACGAGTCATGGCTTGACAACATATTAGAAGAGCTATTCAAAGATGATGAACAAGAACACCAACCGGTAGAGGGCGGCGATACTTTCACCCCAGTTTCACAACAAAAGCGACAGTATCTTCACCATGTTAGGGGTGAATTCATCGATATTGAAGACGACGAAGAAGGAGAAGAAGAAGAGGCAGCGGATGGAGATGTCACCGCCACTAGTACTCCCCAACACGAACGGTTTGAACGAGTCCTACAAGATGTGTTCAAACAACATCAAGAACAAGCCCAAGACCAAGAAGCAACCGGTGAATTCATGGATGGAGTGGACAATAGTCCCTACGTGAGTCCCTACGTCTATCCTACGGAGGACGAACAGATTGCTCAATTCCTACAAGATGAGTTGGAAGAAGACCAAGAAACACAAAGAGAAAAAAAAGAACAAGAAAAAGAAGAGATGGCTATTTTACAGCAGCAATATCTTGAGTACTACTGTACCGAAATAAGAAGACTGGAGCGAGACACAACATGGGAAGCGGCACAGTATTTACCCTGTGTCCAATGCAGTAGTCGCTACGCCAAATACGCTATATTTCCATGTGGACACCAAGCGTTATGTATTCGCTGTATTAACAGACATACAGGAAGACCAGTGCCTACGGCCACTTACAAGCCCATAGCGTGTACACTCGTCGCGCTGAAATGTCCCGTGTGTACCCAGAGGCGAGAAAACCTGTTCCGATCGGTGTAATCCCTTACACCTTCCTAACGGTCCTTATCAGGACCCTCAATTATATTCGAAAGAGCAAGCTTCTAATTAAAAGCAAAAAAAACACCAACTCCTGCACATGCACACACCTAGGTAACAATAGGTAAATAACACTTAGTAAATGGGAACTTCCTACTAACAGCGCCCAGGTAAAATAAAAAAAACACTATTAGTATGAATGTACGGTAATAATATACCGAATAGTGCCGGAAAAAGCCGAGTGTAAAAATTTTGTTGTTGTGAGGTGTGGGAGATTGGTAATCATAGAGGCGAGGAGATTGAGAACTACCGAGTAGTCCCAGAAAAAGGCGAGTGTGAATTTTTTTTTTGTGGTGAGGTGTGGGAAATTGGTAATCATAGAGGAGAGGAGATTTTGCATTGGAAGGTTAGGGGTTGGCCCTGAACACTGAAAAGGGTCTTTTGTGTTTGTAAGGCTAGGGGTTGGCCCTGAACACTGAAAAAGGGTCTTTTGTGTTTGGAAGGCTAGGGGTTGGCCCTGAAAAGGACCGTTGATGGCAGGGATTTTTTTGAGGTTGGAGATTGGTAATCATAGAATATAGAGGAGAGGAGATTCACCCATGTAGGACCTGAATTTAATTGAATGTGCCACGTTAGAAGTTCCCCTTTCGTAAGATTGGGGTGGCCCTGACAAGGGCCGTTAAGGTCAACTTGTTTACCCTGTTTTATCTCTCGTCAAATTCATTGGTGCCTGGGTGATTAGCTGGTGTAGTTCACTCCACGACGACCGTGTGAACTTGACGTTGTCTCTCGCCCATTGCCGCATCTCGGCTAGCCAGTACTCTTTCACAGCCGCAGCTAGTTCCCTCCTCTCTCTTCTCGCTCTCACCATCCTGGCCGAAGCTTTCGTGGTAGACATCTTGGGTCTCCCGCTCATGATTTCTTGGATCTGTTTGATACGTGTTTCACTGTCTGAGAAAAAGGGTTTGAATGAAGCTTTCCCCCACGCGTCCCTAGGTTTTATACTGAATATAGAGTAGATTTTCATTGGCTGTTTAAACGGGGCGAACCTCGTTCATTGGTTCTGTCTCCGGCCTCACCATTGGTTGATATACGCGTCGCTGATCGGCCCAATACGGCGCGGGTCATGCCTCCTGGGTTAACTTACAATCCTCTCTTTTTGCACAAAATTGGTATAGCAAATTCCCAGGTTAAATCAATTCGTATCTCTATAACATTACACCCCGAATGATCACAGACTTTGACGAAGGTGGGGCCATGGAAAATAAAAAAACTATAACGTATACGGGTACGGACTAGCATAGAGAGGCACGAAAAAAATAAAACTATAACGTGTACGGCTACGGACTAGGGGTTAATTTAACATGACACTACCGAGTGATCACGGACTTTCACGAAGGGTGAAGGGAGATGGAAAAATAAAACCAGAACGTGTACGGGTACGGATTAGGATAGAGAGACACGAACACATAAAAAAACTGTAACGTGTACGGCTACGGACTAGGAGTTCATTATACCCCATAGGGGGTACATTATAGTATGAAAAATTAACCAACCCCTTATTTTGCAGGGGAGCATAGGTGAGTCCACTAGGCACTGACAGGGTGTAGTATAAACCCCTGCACAGCGATATATACAGGCCTCCCTAGTTGGTGTTTTGTCATTCACCACCATGGGAGCGCACGGAGCAGATGGAGAGCTTGCGTTGTTCCAACTCACCACCCACGTCACCCTGATCGTCCATGACAATCACCTGCAGCTCATCGAAGAACAACCCCGAGAGGTGAAGCTATGTTTAACCCTAGCAGGGTGGACTCTATTGACACGGTTGTTACAGGGAGAAGAGCCCGAAGTCGATTTCATGCACGTGGGAGTGGGTGTCTACCTACGAAGCGGTAGAGATGATTCTTTTTTTCCCCGGTTAGAACAGCGTGGTGGTCCCCATATCACACTCCGTCCGGCATTATGGCAGGCGCTGAAAACTATTATCCCCGACGTCCACGACTTACTGCACCCCGACGCGAACTCTGTGGCTACCCGGACTCTTACACCTGGCTGCACCCTATTGTTGTTCCCCAAACGAGTGGACCTCATCGATAGCGGACGTAGGTGTTGGTGTACGTCTGAACCCAAAGCGCGCGTCTCTTTGTCACCGGAAGGCTGGACTATCTTGAAACGCGTGTTGTTGGGTGACCTCGACGGTGATAGCATTCACCTGTGTGGCGACGTCTACATTTTCCGCGGCGCCTTTTGTGCTCGACTCCTCTGTCTGAACGAGGGTGGTTTTACCCTGGACCCTGATCTATGGACAGCCTTGGAAAAAGTAGTTCCCATTGTCGATGAAGTACTATATCTATAGGGTGCACACAGGCTAGAGTGTCAGTGTCTACTCATGAAGCGAACACACAACAGCGCAACCCAGAGGGGGACCCGAAAGGGAATCCGAAAGGGAATCCGAAAGGGCAGCCAGTGGAGTAACCACAAGGCCGGGCGGCAGGAATCCACGTGGCGTAAGACTGTGAACAAGGTGTTAACAGATTTGTATTGCAACCCAACCAGTCCAGCCGCTTATAGCGCTGTGGGAGCGCTCGCTCGAGCTGCACATTCCCAAGGCATTAGTCGAACTGAAGTTCGAGAATGGTTAAAAACCCAAGACGCTTATAACTTACGTCGAGCAGCCCGACGACATTTTCGCCGTAACCGAGTCATCGTAGGAGGCGTAGACGCACAATGGCAGGCCCATTTGGTCGATATGACTCGATTTGCTGCCCACAATGATGGACATCGGTACATGTTGACCTGTATCGATATTTTATCCAAGTAAGCGTGGGTGCTACCCATCCGGACCAAAACAGGAGAGAATCTGGTACGAGCGTTCCAGCAGATTTTCAAGACGGGACGCAAACCCCTCTATTTGCAAACGGATGAAGGCACAGAATTTCTCAACCGCCACTTTCAAGCCTTTCTTAAGAAACAGAAGGTGTTTTTCTTCCATACGCACAACGAGACCAAAGCCCCTGTGGTGGAACGATTCAATCGAACCTTCAAAGGACGGATGTACAAGTATTTTACCGCCAAAAACACCCGACGGAACATCGATGTGCTACCTCAACTGGTCCAAGGGTACAATCGAGCCTATCATCGCAGTATCCAGCGAGCTCCCCTCGATGTGACGGAACGCAGCGAACATCAAGTGCGCCGTACGCTGTACTCGATAGAACCAAGTCCACTCACGTCACCCCGTTACAAACGCGGGGATGTGGTACGGATCAGTAAAGTCAAAGGGCAATTTGAGAAAAGTTACTTGCCCAACTGGAGTGAGGAGCACTTTGTCATCGTTCGCCATAACCCTCGACACCCACACGTCTATCAGCTGGAAGATCTACAAGGAGAAACACTGCAAGGCACGTTTTACGAGGCAGAATTACAACCGGTGGTCAAAACACGGAAAGACTACTATACGGTGGAAAAGATTTTGAAAACGGAACGTCGACGTGGCATCCCCTATCATTTCGTCAAATGGCAAGGTTGGCCCAGTTCGTTTAATTCCTGGGTCTCAGCCCGTGACATGAAACGGCTATAAATTCTACCTCACATCGCCTACAGCGTTCAGTGTAGGGTTGTACCATGGATAGTGCACATCTGCCCTTACTGCTGCGCACTCGAAAAGGACAAGTCGGTACCGTCGTGTGTCTACTAGTGCTTCTGGGTACCTTATTTGGAGGAGTCTTCTACGATTTGGCGTACCTGATATCCTGTTTCAACCTACCCGCCATTCGTCCAAGTCCTGCCCCCCAACGTCAAGTGCAATCACCCAACACCACCACCACCACCACCACCACTATCCTCTCTCCTACGACGCTGCGGACCATTACCAGATCACCACGTTCTACGACCCATCCCACTACGCGGTCTAGTCCTCCGCCACCTCTACGGAACTTCACCCGGGATCCCCCCGTGTACCTGCCTAGTCCTACCCTCAGAAGCGAACCACCCGCATCATCTTACACCATGACAAAACCACGGCAACATAGAACACCCACCACCACCACCACCACGACGCTAACACCTAGAGCGGGACGAGTACCACGTTTACCACGGCAACGGTACCCGCACGACTACGACCCCCGGGGGGATCGACGACAACGGTGGTGGGCCTCTGAACGCTGGGCGCAAATCACCAAATAACGAGATGGATCCTCGGTGGCAGCATCCCTTCACGTGTCTCATCGCTGGACCGACCGGGTCGGGAAAAACACACTTCGTTCAACGGCTCATCCAACACGGGTCAGCCCTCATTTCACCACCCGTGGCTCGCATCCTGTGGTGTTATGGAGCTTGGCAGCCTGCGTACGAGGAACTGGCACGCATCCCTGGACTCACCTTGGTGGAAGGATTACCCCCAGAGGATACCCCAGAAGACACGTTGGTCGTGGTAGACGATCTGATGACCGAAACGGACAGTCGGGTGACGCGTCTCTTTACGAAAGGGAGCCATCATCGTCGGTTGAGCATCATCTACATCGTCCAGAATCTCTTCAGTAAGAACAAAGAGCACAGGAACATCAGTTTGAATGCTCAGTATGTGGTCTTGTTCAAAAACCCCAGAGACGCATCACAAATTATGCACCTGGCGAAACAGATGTACCCTAAAAACACGGCCTTTGTGCGGGAAGCCTTTGAAGATGCCACGCAAGGGGCCCACGGGTATCTGCTCATCGACTTGAAACAAGGAACACCCTCGGCACTTCGATTGCGCACCCACATTTTCCCGGAGAGTTCCAGACGGTGTACACACCCAAATAAAAGAAGAAGACACAACCCCTCTAGCATTCACTTCCTCATCATGTCTGCACGGATACGGAAGCACGCGCCGGCCCTCCGCGTATTACGCAGCGCGCCACCGGAGGTGGGCCGGGCCCTGGTGCGCGGCGCGGACGCAGAATTGGTACGGTGTTTGTGTGAAGTCGCTCATAATGTGTTAAAAGGGAATGTTCCTCTTAGTCCCCTGCAGAAAGGGAAATTGCAACGGCACAAGACGGGTCTCCGAACGCTGGTGAAGAAGACGGGCAGTTTAAAGAAAAAGAAACAGGTGTTACAGCGAGGTGGATTTCTCGGGGCACTCCTCGCACCCTTAGCCGCTTCCGTACTGGGACCGCTAGTAGGCTCCATCTTGGGACGCTAACGTCATGGAACATACGAAAAAAATGCTGGTCGAACCTCGACTGTTACAGAGTTTGCAATCACCCTATCCCGTGCCCTATCCAGTCTCTCGACGAAGAGATGAATAGTATACTCCAACGTCGACTACCCGATCACGAGAAAATTCAACTCTACCATCAGACGCTGAACCGGTACAAGACGTTTATGGATCAATATAGGGGTAGTACACCACCAGCACCACTACCAGCAGCGCCAGCACCCACACCGCCATCATCACCTCAGCTGGAAGAGGAAGTGTTGGCCAGTGTCCCTAAGGCATTCAAGACCAAGGCTCGTTTATTGTTGGATCGGGTAGACCACCACCACCACCACCACCACCATCCTCTTCTTGGCAACCGGAGTCACCCCCCAAAACATCACAACGACGGGCACCTACTTTTTCACCCCTTTTACCACGCCACCCCCTGCAACCTCCAAGATCTAAGTCACCGCGACGATCACGACGCCGAGGTCATCCGCCCAAGGCCTGGGAGCCCTATTAAAGCCAGGTGCAGAAGCAAGAAAGTTCAGTCGTCATGTTTTACCTCACGTTGCCCAGTAACAGTTCGCTCGATGTGTTTCCTGACAACACCTTGCCCAAGTACGTGACCCAATGACCGCAACCGTTGCATTTACCTGGACGGTGGGAATGTGGACTGGTGGATATTCAATACCCTTACTCGTGGTACAACGTGCGAGGCAAAGAAGTATGGTACGAAGTGACCTACGAAGGCAAAATAAACCGACTGACTCTCCCCGAAGCCCAATACGATACCCCCAAGACGTTCATAGAGGGTCTGACCACATTGTTGAATTACAAGTCTCTACGGGTGGTGACGAATAGTTCAAGACCCGTAAAAGCCTATCCCTTCAAGAATCACGTGATCTTCGATGTCAACGCACACAACGACAAGGCCTGTATCCTGCTCAGCCCCAACGTGGGTGTGGAACTCAGTCCTAGGCTACAGCAAATGTTAGGTCTCCCTTACGACATCTACGCGGGTCCCACCACCGACAACGGTGACGTTGTGATGGATATGAAAGTGGGTATGTACGGACTCTACGTCTACTCGGACGCAGTGGACAGCCATATTGTGGGCGATGTGAACACACCTCTGTTACGGGTGGTGCCCATTAAAAGGAAGTATGGCGATCAAGTCACCCAGAGTTTCAACCACATACTCTACCTGCCCGTACGACACACCGATATCAACACGATCACGGTGGATATAAGAGATGACACGGGACACCCGGTCGCATTCGAGCGAGGGAAAGTGATGCTGACACTTCATTTCCGACAAGCACGTTCACCTCACTTCGTATAATGTACGTGCCTTACCAGTGCCATACGGCCAGCTATGCCGACTACTACAAGAAACAAACGGGATGTAGCTTGCCCATCTTTAGCGGTGCACGCATGCAACGAGGTCACGGGTTGGGTAACATAGTGGGCAGCATCGTGAAAACGTTCTTGCCCTTGGTGACACGGGGAGTAAAAGCGGTGGGTAAACAAGCGGTACGCAGTGGACTGCGCGTGGCCGGTGATGTCTTGGGAGGCACGGCACCCCGACAAGCCTTGAAACGACGGGCCCAAGAAGCAGGCAGCGTCTTGATCGCCAAAGCCCTTAAAAGACAAGAGAGACATCTTCGCATAATGGCATTCATTCACTCCGAGTCGTGTCCGTCTACCAACAGTGAATTGGATTTGTGGACTATTCCACCCACACAGACCAGTGTCGCCGAAGGACGTTGGGTAGAACATCGACCCCTGGCTAGTCTGACGGGTACGGGACCACTGAAATTTACCATTGAAAACAAAGATACGGCCTACCTGGATTTTGCCCACACGTACTTGTACGTGAAAGCCAAAATAGTGGACAACGACGGGACGCCCATGGACAACGATGCGGTGGTAGGCCCGGTGAATCTTTGGCTGCACTCCTTGTTCCAACAGGTGGATATCAGTCTGAACGATAAACTCATCAGTACGTCCACCAATACGTACCCGTACCGAGCCTACATCGAGACGCTGTTGTCGTACGGAGAAGATGCCAAAAAAAACACTTGCAAGCCTCGCTGTACTACAGGGATACACCCGGAGCCATGGATGCCGTCACCATTGGCAATGGTGGGTTCGGCCATCGCAGGCAGTTTACAGCCCGTAGCCGGTCCGTCGATATGATGGGACGACTGCACGCCGATCTGTTCCTGCAAGACCGCTACATGATGAACGGTGTATCCATCAAGATCAAGTTGATCCTTTCCGCACCCACTTTCGCCTTGATGGCCGATGGAGATGCTCCCAATTACAAGATCATCATAGAAGATGCAGCCCTGTTTGTCCGTGTTGGTGAGTCACATGGAAGCCTTATCGAAAAAACCAGCCCTGTACCCCATCCTACGCGTACAGACCAAGGTGTTCTCTATGCCAGTAGGTACGATGATGGCCAATCGTGAAAATTTATTTCTAGGGGATCTCCCTAAACGTCTTACCCTGGCGTTTGTGACCAACACCACTTTCAATGGACAGTGGAGTGAGAATCCGTTCCACTTTCAACATTTCAACCTCAACTTTTTGGCACTGCACGTGGCCGGCCATCAAATTCCAGCCCGTCCGTTACAACCGGATTTTGGTAACCATCACTACGTGCGGAGCTACCTGAACCTGTTTACAGCCACAGGACAAAACAATCAGGACGAAGGAAATACCATCACTCGACGAGACCTTAGCCGTGGGTACACTTTGTTCGCCTTCGACCTCACCCCAACCTTGGAACACGATCATCAACTGGCCTTGCTCAAGAAAGGAAACTTACGGTTGGAACTGCGTTTCTCCGTCCCTCTAATGCATACCATTAACGTGATTTGCTACGCCGAGTTTGATAACGTCATCACCGTCAGCAAAGAAACGTCCTGTGTGACTACGCCAGCTGGTGTCATGGATACAGAGCAGCTGATGGGCATACTCCAGCGAGATCCTCGGGTACCCTTTCGAGGTGTGTTTCCACGCAATGTGTTTCCCACCACCCCCCACCACTCCAGCAGCCTACATCCTGAATACAGACCCTGGTACTCGACCCGGTGAACATTGGGTGGCTGTGTACGTGGACACCCTAGGCCAAGGCGAATACTTTGATTCCTACGGACTTGCGCCCCTGCATTCCGATTTGGTGAAGTTCATGGACGTATCTACTACAGTGTGGCGCTGGAATACTAAAAGATTTCAAGGACCCTTGAGTAGTGTATGCGGACAGTACTGTGTGTTTTATCTCACTCACCGGAGTAGAGGACATTCTATGCAAACGATCATACAAATGTTTGATGATTATTCTCAAGCCGAAGACCGTGATGTACTCGTATACGACTGGACTGCCTCTCGTTTTAATGTGCATGCCCCATTTCTCTGGTTGACTTAATTGATTCAATGTGTGTGTTCTCATTGTTTATTATTATAACGTTGTTGTTCTGACGTTCATTGATGTTCAATAAAAAAGACTCATGAAAAAACACAAGTGATGTGTTTGACTTTTCTTTATTCAAGTGAACAAGAATGTATAGAATATGTACAAAAGAATACAGGTGGTGTGTCAAAACCTGTCAGAGCGTGGGATTCGAACCCACGTCCTGCACTTAGAACTGGCGACCCTTCTGACCTTTTTACAGTACTAGTTTTAACTCGTATCATGAAAAGTATATCAAATGTCATAGTTTCACAAGTCCAGGTAAGTAGTACTGATGCCATCGGGAAGGACTTTCCGCTTGGGGTAGAAGAAGGTGAAGGCGTCTCGTTTCTGGATGTACGTCCGCATCTGGTGGTCCACCACCCGAAATCCTTTGTTAGTCCCACTTGCACTGGCCTGGCTTTGCAGCACGTTCAGGTACAAGGCTTTGTCGATGGCCGGATCGCGCCGGTTCACCCCTTTGCAGCTAAACTTATTTTGGTCTCCACCGTAACAGTAATACGTCTTCGAGGAGAGAGCAATCATGGCATCCCCACTCCACTCCAACTTGAAGAGGCCCGGCGTCCGCTTGTCGTACTGGTAATGGTCACGTCGAGGTAGCCACTGGTCCCGTTCCGCCTCATACTGTGCACGCAACTCGGGTTTGACCAGGGACTCCCAATCCGCATTAGACACGGCCATGTAAGCAGAGTCTGTATCCATCTCCATGAGTTGCCAGTCTGATGGATTAAAATACACACCCATGAAATCATACAAAAACTGGAGCATCCTCAGCTTGGCCACCTGGTATACCATACATCCAATCTGGAGGGGCAGGTTGTAACGGATAGTCTTTTTGGCTAAAGTGATTTCATACGTGCCGTCATCGATGACCTCCACGGAGCGAAACAGAGGAGAATTGACTTTTTTGCGGGCTTGTTACACTGTGAACAAGCTGTGGTGACAAAGTGCCAAAAAATCACCAGTAACTTGGTTCCTTTTCCTACTGATCTTGTTTCGACGCAATCGATGATTTCAAGAAAATGTCACCACTAGCGGTATTGTGCGTTCCGTTTTGGCACTAACCCATACTGCTGATTTTCCTTAATGTCACCAGTGTTATCGTTCCCTTAAACTGATTATACTGGTGACGTTTGTAAAAATCAGCGTTTAGATGCCCCAAATGTGTTTCCGCTAGTGGTGACAAATAAAGAAATGACCGATTATATCTGGGCGGTTAATCTTTGATGTCAAGGCCCGAGGCAGTGGTAGAGATTAATGTTCGTGAGGCAGGATGGGTGTGTCTCTTATCCGTATTATCGGTGACGCGCAGACGACAGCGGGGTTTAACTATCCATATCTGCTGCTAATCACCAAATATGAGTAGAAATCAGCAAGAAGGGTTCGTAAGTACAGATACGGTCTGGATTGTATCTCATTTGCTGAGTAAAGCTGTGCTAAGACGAAATTATTTCATTTAACTTGAAATAGCAGCGCAAACCTGAGGTGGAGTACGGCATGCCCTACTGAATATTTACGACGTTTATAAATTGGCGGAGGGGGAAGAGATTCTTTCTGCCCAGTGGCAAAAGTAGGAGAATTAGAGAGGGGTGAGGAGGCGAGGTGGGAAGGGGTGACGGGACGCGTTTCATTGTAGCCCATTATACCATCCAATCATGCTGAATTTATTTTATCAAGCATATGTTAAATTTATCTTTAGCCAATTTTCAAAATTCTAGGCCGGTACATACTCTTCAGATTTTGCTTTTCCAAGCGTAGTCGTTGTTTGATGTCTTTCAGTGATTCGGTGTCTATAACTATCAAGAACACACACACGCACAGTTACAACAAAAAATGGCTGAAGCGGGTTTGTCACAGTAATGTTGGAGTCCTTTCCGTATTTAGAAAAAAAGTTCATTGCCATATATTACACCACCTTTCGCCCACTGCACTCCGCCACTGGTTTTCGTTAAATTTGTAACAATTACTATATAATGAACGGACCACGTATTCTCATTGAAACGGCCATTCGACGAGTCACGTGATGACCGAACAATTATTTTGTTTTTCATATCGCCTCACAATCACATCGGTGATACATCATTGTTGGGTACCAGGTAGAAACATTTTTAATTTTCTTGATCGTCTTAATGCACATTTCGATAAATTTCGTAATTTTGTTGATTATACATTGAGGAAGAGGTGTTCCAAATTTCGTTGAAACAGACGGCTCCTATCATATTATTTTCATTTTTCTTGTGTAATTTCGTACATGAACGACAGCCCCCCCCCCCCGCTCACGCCTAATCGACACACAGCCACTCTGTTTCGTTCTGTTTTACCTGAATCTTCAAAAAATTATTGCGCATATATTAAGCAATGTGTCTGCCAAATTTTGTTGAAATAGACGGTTATCGTGAATTGTTATTTTAAGTCCCGGTATTAAACAAGACAAATCACCCCATATACCACCTCATCTTTTCAACCACAGAGGCAATTATGGTAGAGAATATATTGCTTGGTTGCATGGTTGTTATCTCACAACTAAACCGACATTTGATGTACAAGTACATACATATTTCATATACACACTATCTACGCCTCATTTCTGTTCATATTTGCTATGGCGTCTTACTCACTGTCAGTTTGTAGCACTGTGTGTTTGTAGCGTATAAAACCTGAATCATGTTCATGGTTATTTATCCTGGACTGTGACAATCTATCACAAACACATGAATTATATTCCCATGAATAACTCTGAGTTTCATTGCTTCTTGTGGGCAGGATGTAATTGCATAGTTTTGGGGAGCATCCTTGTCGACGCCATTATAAAAGTACTGAAAATAACTTTGTTTCCTTTCAACCACACGAATGTGATGATTTGTGGAGTTGAGAGTTGCAATCAGTGGTATTCCACTCCTTCCGTATCAGCTCACATCGGTACATATTTTGAAGGCAGATGTACATTGATCACTCCTCACACCCTTATCTTCAGATCTACCAGTCAACTTGTATCTCGAATATTGACAAGTTCCCAGTTTGTTTACTTTACATTCATTTCAAACTGCCACGTTCATCGTGTTACGTGATACAGCGTAATCGGAGCATTGGCATGTAATTTTTGTTCAGTCTACTGTGTTCTCAAAGGAGTACATGTAGTGCAACTACTTGGATCTCTTACTTGCCAATTCAGCCCGAAATAACATGGATAGAATGGACATTTCCCCACTTAGACACTTCGAATTGAACCCATAGAAAAATAAGAATAGTTATGCCTTTCAGTGTTATATTTCAGATAATGTTTAGCGACCATATAGTGGACATGAATATAGCACAATATTCATGTACGACATTTGGTATTTCTTTTGAACAGTATAACAGGTGCGTTTAATATCATTGGTATATAGTACAGACAGGCTCTTCTTTGTTCTCCCAATAAGTGAAGGTGGACAGTTATTGTATTCTGTAAGTTTTCCGTGCTTCAATGAGAAATAATAGGCCATTTGTGTGTGTGTGATTTTTTTATTGTAAATGACATTTTTATATTCTGGGTTAAAGATGGAGCGAGCAACTGTCCAATGGGGAATTCTCCGAGTTGAAAATGTCCGTACCCATATAAGCCCTTATACAATAGTGAGTGATAGCTTTATGTGACTTTCATTGCGTCTGAGTAATATTAATAGATTGAAAAGGTATATTCACGAAAAAAAACCAGGAAGGGGGCTGAATTACCACTCAAAATATTTATATTATGGATCACTGATAAG
Organism: Hanleya hanleyi; assembly: GCA_036873755.1. Classification (NCBI taxonomy): domain Eukaryota; kingdom Metazoa; phylum Mollusca; class Polyplacophora; order Lepidopleurida; family Hanleyidae; genus Hanleya; species Hanleya hanleyi. Next base: position 111,688 of record JAVTVY010047192.1, on the reverse strand, counting down.
CTATGATCGGAATAGTGCTTACACGCATTTGTGAAACTAAGCGCATACGTTCAAAATAATAGAGCGCTAAAAATGGCACCGGAAAGCTGAGATTTGATCATTTTCATCAATTGTTTTGAATCGCCTGATACTAATAGTCAAATCTGCCCGATTCCAATATATACAGGGATGATCAAAATGTGCTGCTGGTTGTGTAGGCCAACTTGGATCTTTCTAACAACTGGATCATTTGTTTTGACAGCAAACGCTCGTTTACGAGTAAGCATATGTGTGAAAAACACAAACTGTGGCTACTAAAGTATTCGTCCTCTAGCAAATAACTCCGCATGTACATTTGGTTCGTATTGATGGAAACTATTATCGGTCTGTTGATTAAAAAATCTGCTAATACTTGAAAACCGATATGTCACGCAGTTGACTATCAATAGAAAGTGGCAGGTATACCAAGCATCCCAGATGTGACAGACTTTGTACAACTTGTCAGGTAATTGGAGATGAAAAACACTTCCTATTGTGCTGTACTGCTTTTAATGCACATCGAGATATATTGTTGAAGAATATTGAGTCTGTTACATCCGATATATCAAACGATGGTCTTTTTATAAAACTGTTAAGTTGTTCAGACCATGGAGGTATAAATCGGAAGGAGACTGTTCCACAAGCCAGGACTGACTGACCAGCGCTCAGGCCCGCTGAGCTCTTGTGTTTTGAAAAGCCGTCCAGCTGGGCGGCGTGTCTTTCATGTTCAATGTACGCTGCCGCTCTCTGATCCTGCGATTCCTTTCTGTTAAATTAGAAATGGCCGGAAGTGAGGTGTCATCGTGCGCAGTCTCCACAAATTGAAATCACCAAGTGAAAATTATGCGCATATGTCATGTTTATTTATTTCAAATAATTTCCCTTATCACAATATTTGAGTCATGGCAGTATGTCTTGTTGTAGCCAAGTTGACATGGCTTCGTTAGTAGGAACGAACGAAGCCATGTCATCTTGGCTAGTCTTATTGGTGCTGAGCTGCGGGACAGGCTGTCATTTCTCTATCTATATTGTATTTTCTCCTTTTATGCTAACTTCCTCATTTCCAGACATGACCCAAAAATGTGAGCGAGTAGCTATTACTATAGGGAATCGGAAAATCTATGGTTCTTACAGGAGGCTTATCCCGTTCGTGTAAAATAAGCGACTGAAAATATACATATTTCTCCATTTGAAATACATGGTGACTTCTTCCAAACTATGAAAATTGCACAGTTTTAATGACAAAATAACCCACTTTCCGCATTTCAAATCGGGAAAAAGTTATGCTTATGTTAAAGGTCGTAAACAGATCTATATCCTGCTGTTTAGCATTTCCGGGAGGCTTTAACTCAATTTGAATAAAATAGGATTTGGTAAGCATTACTTTGGCATTTTCTCTGTATTTGATGCTTCAAAAAAGCTATTAAGTAATGACCCGGCGTCCGTTTGTGTATACCCCCGTGGGAGCTGATTGCTCGGTGAGTAATCCGCGAATACACAATTGGCAGTGCGATCGTTTAACGGTCGCTTTTGAGATTGACAGGCCCATTGAATATTATTGTTTTGCCGTTAGAAGATTGCGATTGCAGGTATTTATAATCAAGAAAAAGATATTGCTCAAGTCAGGACAAATTATTGTAAATACCACGAAAAATATATACATGCGGTGTTCCTCACAATGGGAAAAGAACACTTTTTCACGGGGCTATGTAGGCCCGTAGGGACTAATGGTCATGTATTTTAGTCAGGAAAAACTTCAGCACAGTTGGTACCGTTGTCAGGGTGACTGGTCGTTTATTCAACTGCTTTAGGCTTGAGAGGAAGAGCAGAAGAAAAAAGTCCTCAAGTTATTCAGCTACTGCAGACAGTTTGGTCAACTATTTTGGCTAGATTTTGTGTCACCTGGTCTATATTAGTGAAGTTAAATATTTTCTGCTATTCTTATATATGTTCAGATGTAATTTTCACATAGATTTCCTGCTTTAGAGCAAAAGTTGACTCAGAGTGTTTTCCCGAGAGGATGTCATAAATCGCTGGTTGATAAAAACTTTATTTAGAACACTTAACATATACAGAAGAAAATAGTTTAAGGCAGACTTATCATATGTTTGCCATGTTGGCAAGAAATTCTAATTTTCTGGGTTTCCATTCTTGCAGAAATTGTATACAGGCTATGTTATTTAGGGCTAGCACACAAACATTCTCTCCACTAGACCCTCTATACCATTCAGAAAATAAGACACATGCATGACCTGGGTCAATGGCTTGATTTACTTAGCTGATAGGGTCAATTGATAGGGACAAAGTTTGAGTCATTATGTTTAGACAGCAGTAAGCTATATAACCATTGTAAGAATTTATAACCTTCCAAACTTAACTATAGGGGTGTACTGGCAAGTGGAGATACCGGTACATGTAAATAATATGCCATATGAGGATTTTACATTGTATCTCAATATTCATCTTTTGTCATTCACTGCTGAAGGATATTCTTTCTATAATCAAAAGTAAAAATATTTTACAAATATTGGTAACATGCAGAGAAGACATTATTTATCATTTCACCAGGTTGGTTTCATAATAAATGTCTGTCCCATCAGTCACAAGTTATTTTTTTTAAATATTTATATGGGTACAATTACACTATATGCACTATAAATCTTTAGTGAGAGAAATATGTGAGACTATAAATTGTATGGCTTTTCGCCATGGAACTGAACATCAAAGAGTTAGTGGAATTATTCCAACAGCCTATTTTACATTTAAATAGCCCCGTTTCAGTGCCTAAGGCTCTAGTTTATATTTGAAGGCAGACTAGCGATATTTAACATCAGTTTAATGGATAAATATTAATGAATACCCAGCACGGTATCAATAACATAGTTTCCTTAATTCTTTGGAAACAGGAAATGTTAATTAACACATCGCTTGAGAATCTGCCCGAGTGAGATGTTATACCAAAATATTCGTTATAAAAGCGGAGAATTTCTTTCGTACGTCTCATAACTTGGCGACGGAATTCTGAAAGCAATCTACACAAGATACAACGCAGTCTAACGGCGCAATTTTCACGTGTTTCCAAAGTAACTTGGAATAAAACTGTAAGTTGTAGTTTTTATTTATCATGCTTACCATCTGTCTTGAAATCAAAACAGTTTATTGAAACATTTTACAACAAGAATAACAAAAAATGAATTACAACCTCTAGTCTGCATACAAACGATTGCTATTAAGAAATAGTACACCAGTTAAGCTTACAATCATTACTTCCATTAACTGATGATATGGTGTACCTATAAATACATAAAATGCGATTAATTGTATCATTCTTTCTATACATTTTAATAAAATTACAATTTTCAGCTCTTCCACAGACAACCAGGATAATGGACCTGCACATTGAACAGCTGCGGAGACGCTGTCGCTTGTGTGCAGGAACCGACCTATTTACCAATATAACCTGACCGATAAACTGACGGACGAAATTGTACATAATCGCTTCTTCTTCTCCTCTATTTATATCTCCCTCCGCTCTCTCCTTGTTATTCATTTATTATTTATCTATTTCAAAATATAGCGCTTGTAAACATCTTGAATGAACTAAGAATTTACCGTGAAATTGAAAGTTAATGAGGTTCGAAACCGGTATGAGAAGGGGCCCTTAAACTACAATACTGATCAAACTTCAATCCATCTTACAGATATACAAGTCTTGGAATATGAATTACTTATCTGATATCGGTAAGCTTTAGAATTTAATTTGTTTCAGTTATCATGATTATTGCACACAATCTTCTTGGTATACATGACAAAAGAGATTATTATAAGGTTAAGGTTTTTATATTGCATTATATCCCATGATATGCATTTGTAAGCTGAGAATCAGTCATCAAATAAAAAACATTTTTACGGACAAGTATTTCTTGCAAAAATCATTAACCGGGCACGTGTACGCTCCGTTACAAAATCTGGTTTTCTACTCCTGGAACTTCTCATGTTGATAAAAAATAATAAGTAATTCAAGTGATCTAAGTCTCTTCAAAACTTCAAAAACTTCTTTTACACAAACTACGCCCGATGGTGATCAACGCAGCGGGAGGTTAATTGGCAATAGCCACTTCGAATACACAACGCTTAATAGGTCGACAGCAAGTCCATGGCACGCATGCGCGTGAAATCGACTACCCCCGAATCAACGGCGGACATGGTCGAGCCAGCTATAATCCCTCAGGTTAAACCGCTATACCCTGCTGTGTCGGTATCGTACATTGAACATTTTCATCACCCCAATCTGCGTCTCCTCCCGATTTATACCTCCATGTTCAGACAAAATAATTACCAAGAATGTAGCAAAATTTGTATTTGACTGCTTCAGTACTACAGATAATTGAATACTGCATAACATTACCATTGTGTAAATCTGTTTAACATATCATTATATATCCGTGCAAATAAGCAAGCAGTATCCGCCATCAAGTTTTTAATGAGGTATTATGAGTACCCTATCTATTATTTTACTGTGTATATTATGCTATGTCTGTATATTTTGTATGTATATATGCGTGTACATGTATGTATGTATCTATGCGTTTTAGCCCTTTTCTGGGGCACAATTCATGCAATAAACTATCTATCTATCTATCTATCTATCTATAGCAATGCATTAATCATTAATCATGCCAGTTAACATGGGTGTATCGTTGTTTGGAACATCCGTCCAGGAGGGACGTAGGCCTTTTACATGCTGTTTGAAGCAGAAATATCATTTACATTTTAGCTTGTACTAGCAGGAAATTTGTATATTTAGTGCGTGAAGTCACAGCCTACTCTTGGAGGTAATGATGACATCCGAAGGGGATGGAACGGGGAGGAAAATCTCCGACACATCCCCTACCAGTTTTAAACCTGGCCGTGTCATAATCACGTGGGATTTCCGACTCCAGGTTGCAATGTCCAGAACGTTTAATAGTGTAAAAACAGTCTATGGCATCAGTGCAACAATGCTGTTTTAGCAATTATATCTGCCAGCACGCTAGATACACATCATAATTACAACAAAATATAAACAGAAGTTAACCCACAGACGTGTGAGTAGGAAATAATTTCGCGTCTTGGCAACATCAACACGTATACGCTTGCTTTCGTTCATACTACAAGAATACCCTAGTTATGTATTCTAATTTACAGTATATACCAGATGAGAATCTGGATATGTTCGATCCCATCTCAATGGGTGATCCGGGGGAAGGAGGCGTCGGTTCCCAATGAACAGCGTTGTTTTGGAGATTGAGCTCCAAATACCTGAAGTGGAAAGAAAGTCAGCAAATTGTACTATATTTTAACAAATATACTTTATTCCATTCCTACAAACCAATCAACCAACCAACCGATAAACATCTCACGATTGGGCAGTCCAACAATATGCCCTAGTTCACTGTTCTTCTCTGACAGCCCGCTAACTTTAGTTTGATACAGTCAACTCATAATATTGTATTAGATACGGTGACGTCACAGGGATATTTTTCTCCCACAGGAAGGTCTGTCGTACTACTGGATGGTGAAAACTTACACGGAGAAGTCAAAGGAAGTGCATGGGTTCATCATACGCACGTATATACACGTGATTTGCTTTGGTTGCACAAACACTATTGCTCACGGTACCCAGACAGCCCTGTTTACCTTTCCGAGGACTGAGAAAATTTACCCATAATCCGCAAAGATCAACATTGAACGGAATTTGAACTATCGACATATGTCGATACTCTGCATATGTGTGATCGATATGTAAACAATTATGGTCCTATTTAAACATATAAACAGCTGTCGGACATACCGGGCGTCTTCCCGTCCAAAGGTAGATCTCGGACTAATATAAACCAGATGACGGTATTTCCATGTACCGTGTTTGTATGTCTTTTAGGGCATACTTGAAATATTCGTATGGTTGGCCATCCCTGCCAGAATTCGTCATTTAGAGGCTGCCTCTAAATAATATATACCATGGTATAAAATGCCAAACCTGCCATAATTCGTATTTAGAGGCTGCCTGTAATTATTTTGTACCATGGTATAAAATGCCGAGCCTGCCATAATTCCTATTTAGAGGATGCCTGTAAATCGCCAAGCCTGCCACAATTCGTATTTAGAGGCTGCCTGTAATTATTTTGTACCATGGTATAAAATGCCAGGCCTGCCATAATTCGTATTTAGAGGCTGCCTGTAAATAATATATACCATGGTATAAAATGCCAGGCCTGCCATAATTCGTATTTAGAGGATGCCTGTAATTATTTTGACCCCGGCGCGCGCGGTGTAAAGGTTTCCACCGTAACGCTAGGGGTCAAAGGTCAGTTCCGGTCACCTTAGCGACGTACACCAATCAGAAGCGAGTATTTCAAATCCGTCACAGAGCTCTCGTCCAATCAGATGCGAGTATTTTGACCCGGTGCATTATGGGACATATCCAAGGTGGCGGATCCAACATGGCGGCTCCAAAATGGCGGCGTATGTCAGAGCAATAGCACAAAAGCAACATTTGTTTGAACGCATCATTAAACGACGTTAAAGCGTTAAGAAAGTGTGTTAAGGCGTTGAGACGGGCGTCAAGGCGTTGAGACGGGCGTTAAGGCGTAACGACTGGCGTTGACGGGCGTCGCTGCATTTCGATGAATTGGTGTCAATTCCATGGAAATCAGAGCTTCTGAGCTAATTCACCAGGGCGGTGAAGCGTTAAGCTAAGCGTTGACGGACGTTACTGTCTATAAAAGCGAGCGTATTTCCAAAAACACGCACAGTCGACGTTCAACCGACCTTCGCACGCCGGGGTCAAAGGTCAGTTTCGGTCACCTTTAGCGACGTGCACCAATCAGAAGCGAGTATTTCAAATCCGTCACAGAGCTCTCGTCCAATCAGAAGCGAGTATTTTGACCCGGTGCATTATGGGACATATCCAAGATGGCGGTTCCAAAATGGCGGATCCAACATGGCGGCTCCAAAAGTGGCGGCGTATGTCAGACAATAGCACAAAAGCAACATTTGTTTGAATGCATCATTAAACGACGTTAAAGCGTTAAGAAAGTGTGTTACGGCGTTGAGGCGGGCGTTAAGGCGTTGAGATGGGCGTTAAGGCGTAACGACGGGCGTTGACGGGCGTCGTTGCATTTCGATGAATTGGTGTCAATTCCATGAAAATCAGAGCTTCTGAGCTAATTCACCAGGGCGTTGAAGCGTTAAGCTAAGCGTTGACGGGCGTTACTGTCTATACAAGCGAGCGTATTTCCAAAACCACACACAGTCGACGTTCAACCGTCAACAGGACTTATACTTGCTCTGAGTGCGAACGCACGTTCACCAGACATTACGATATGATGCGACACCAGAAAACTATACATGGGATTGAAGACTCTGAGAAGTCCGTTGAGGCGGATGCTGATACAGAGACTGCTGAGAGTGTACCGACTGATACCGAAACAGAGATTGCTGAGATTCTATCTAGTGATGCGGGGAGCTTGACCTCAGATAGTCAGCATACGTCGGTGGAAAGTGAGGCAGAACCTACCTTCTGGGATCGTATTGTGACAGCAGCTATCAATACTTACGCTGCAGCGATTGAGGACGCCGGAGAAGATAATTTACAACAGACGTACACCCAAATGCGCCCCCGCATCAGGAAAACAGCCATGGCGATCTATGAACAGTATACCTTACTACCGCTTGAAATGAAAGGCGATCCCACGCACAGGTCCATCATGAAGACCGAACCCACCGAGGCCCGGGAAAATGCGATCAGAATGCGCAAACAACTGTTTCAGGACATGCTGCCCGAAAAATATCCAGGCCTGTCCGACGATGATTAGAATAAACGGTTCAGAGCGAACATGGTCGAAGATGGAACTTGCTGAAATGGCGATTTCTGATTGGACAAGAATACATCTAACGGACAGAAACGAATATGACAGATGCAAATGGTGGCCTCTGATTGCGCAAGAGTCTTTTTGAGTTGTAAGCATACCCAACGCGGCTCCCCCAGCGTGGGTATGCTGTAACATTGGGGAAAATAAACTATATGAAAAAACTTCTTGTTGCTGTTGTTCTCTCATTGTTGTTGTTGTTGTTGTTGTTCTCTCTCCGGTCTATATCATGGCGTCAAGGCGTTATGTTAGAGCGTTAAGGCGTAACGACGGGCGTCGACGGGCGTCACTGCATTTCGAAGAATTAGTGACAATTCCATGGAATATCGTCACCGATGACGTCACCATGATGACGTGACCGATGACGTCACAGGTGACGTGAACAACCCTCAAATCGGAGTCTACACCCCGAGAGCTACAAGATGACACCTTCCAGGACGCTTTCGAACCGTGAATAGCCCATCTCGACCCCAAATACCTTCATGTACTGCCCCAAAATGGCCACTTTACTTACTACAACCAACTGCGCATGCGCAGATTAACGCGACTTGCACTTAAAACGCACCATTCTGACTCTAACCCACACAAGCTTCACTTTTACACCTTCCACGACCCATTTGGACCCATAGCGGTCCATGTCTACCCAGAACACACACCCACATACCCCCAAAAATGCCTGATTTCTCGACTACGGCCAGACTGCGCATGCGCATATTGACGTGACATGAATTTAAAAACACGCCATTCTGACTCTACCCCACACAAGCTTCACATTAATACCTCACACGACCCACTCGAACCGTGAATAGCCCATCTCTAACCTAGACACACACCCACATACCCCCAAAATCCCTACTTTCTATACTACGGGCCAGGCTGCGCATGCGCAGACTATTGAACACGGACGAACCATTGGGGTAGTCAAGTGCTCCTCCAAGAGAGCTTCAAAACAAGACCTCACCCGACCCCATTGGGCCATTGGTGGCCCCCCTAGACTCCAACACGTTCACCCCGTATGGCCCTATACACCCATAGCCATGCGGTATAGGCCTATGGGCCTACCCAGGCCGCGGTGACTTTTTTCAAAAATTTCACCGATTCGCTCTGGGACACTTCCTATCATGTTCTAAATGACGAGACTAAGAAAATGAGACCCCACAACCCTACCGCAAATGTATAGAAGTACGTTTCCCAGGGGGACAAACATTGATCCTATACCCCCAGTATGGGACTATATATTTATATATATATATGTCTATATGGGGCTATATCGTACTTTTTCAAAAATTTCACCGATTCGCTCCGGGACACTTCCTATCGTGTTCTAAATGACGAGACTAAGAAAACGAGACCCCACAACCCTACCGCAAATGTCGAGAAGTGGGTTTCCCAGGGGAACAAACATTGATCCTATTCCCCCAGTATGGGACTATATGGGTCTCGGTGACTTTTTTTCAAAAATTTCACCGTTTCGCTCCGGGACACTTCCTATCATGTTTGTCTTGACGAGACTAACAAAACGAGACCCCACAACCTATACCGCAAATATCGAGAAGTAGGTTTCCCAGGATGGTCCTATACCCCCCATACCCCATATAGGCATTTTCCCATAATTTAGAATAATGTCCGTGTTCCGTATTTTTCCAGGAAAATTTTTACATACACCCACCCTGGAACTAGGGGGAGATAACTCTATTGATAGGCGAGCCCCGTTAAGCCCGGCGACCTATATACCCCCCTACCCCATATAGGTATTTTCCCGGATTTTACGATAAAGTCCGTGTTCCGTATTTTTTTTCAGGAAAAATTTTACATGCACCCACCCAGCCATCAAATACCCCTTCACATAGGCTTCACTTGGATATCTCATACAACTCCATCGGACCATTAGTAACTCCCCTAGCTCCCAAAACGTCTATTTCCATACACTTGGGCCACCGCGCATGCGCAGAATGCTGCTACTTCAACCCCACACCCATCCCATCAGATGCCCCTTCACGAATGCTTCACTTTGATACCTCACTCGACCCCATCGGTCCATTAGTGCCTCCCCTAGCTCCAAAACGTCTTGCACCCACACGCCGCCATCTTGCACCCACAGAACACGCCGCCATCTTGCACCCACACGCCGCCATCTTGCACCCACAGAACGCGCCGCCATCTTGCACCCACACACCGCCATTTTGTTTGTTTACTTTTTGCGGAGACATACCGGACAATAAACGCTCGACCCTGGGGTCGCACTGATCCTAGACTCGTCATAATAAGATCGTACAACACCTATATGGTATCTTTATTATTATTATATGTCTTAGAGGGCTGGTTGAGGGTAATGTGAGGGTTTTTTCTCCCCGTGACCTCCCCACCGCCTCGTTTCCTCCCTTGCATCCAAAGTGTACAGATGGCGCCAACATAGGAAGTTGTGATGTCATAGTTACATCCGTGGAGAATGTGGCTTTAAATCAATGTTATATACTACTGACATATGTATCTGATCTCTTCCCGAGGCCTACAGCCTGTTGCAGTTCAATTTATACCTGGTTTAATTTGGGGGAATATTCAACATGCATCATATTATCACAGAAGGGACTACTATGTTACACTGATTATAGGTTTGGCAACTTGGGGTTAAAATTACAAATGTGGTCCGGGTTTCATTGATAAAAAATAGATCCTTTGTTGTATGCATTGGAGAGAGTGCAAAAATATGAGCCGCAAATCCAAGCCTGGAGTCACGCGTCAAATGCGCCTGCCGCTGCTATCTGGGCACATTCATTCAGGACTAATTTCATTTATCTCGGGAATCCAGGATTGGACTTTTTCAATGTAAGTTTATCAGGGAAGACATCTACTGAGCCGCACGTAAAGAAGATGTATAGTATTCATGCAAAAATACACGTAACTTTGCCATGAAAAACATTCTGGATAATTATCGACACAGGATAATGATAAAATGATTAGATTAGATAACTAACCTCACCCTGATATAATAAATTCACAATGTATCATTGACTCGATGGGCTAAAATGAGACGAGGCAGCGTAACTTCCCCCAGTCATTCCCCTTCCCTCATACCCCATCTCATCACCCCACACCAATATGTTGAATTATGTCATTGGGAAGATATACCGCCGTTTATTTGAAAATGCCACGGTATGCAGGTATGCGTTGAATGGAACGTTCCTGTAATATCCCCAGTATTAATACTTTCGACTCCTCATTAATTATGACATATACACTTATTCCATATCTGCCTGTATAACTGGGTGTGTGTTCGCGACATTTATAGACACCAAATTTGTTTGAGATATCAATCTACTACGATTCGATTTAGAATAAAAAAAAACTTTGAACACTTAGCATAGAATTATGGTAAGTCTGGAGATGAAACTAAGATGTTTTAAGATGAAGTCCAATATAAAACATTTAGAATGCCTTGAATATAAAGGGCCATACTGCACCCCACATCAAGTTTTCTCTCGTATTCAAAGTAACTTGAGCTGATCACATCCTGGAACACCTTTACTCGGCAAAACAGATCAGATCTACAACTTATCTGGACGTTTGGGCCCTTCATGCTGATTTCCGCTCATATTTGGTGATTAACAGTAGATATGGATAGTTAAACCTCGCTGTCGTCTGGGCGTTACCGATAATGCCGATAACAGACACACCCGTCCTGCCTCGCGAACATTTATCTCTACCACTGCCTCGGGCCTTCACATCAAAGATCGACCGCCGAGATATAATCGGTGATTTCCTTATTTGTCACCACTAGCGGAAACACATTTGGGGCATCTAAACGCTGATTTTTACAATCGTCACCAGTATAATTAGCTTAAGGGAACGATAACACTGGTGACATTAAGGAAAATCAGCAGTATGGGTTAGTATCAAAACGGAACGCACAATACCGCTAGTGGTGACGTTTTCTTGAAATCAGCGATTGCGTCGAAACAAGATCAGTAGGAAAAGGGACCAAGTTACTGGTGATTTTTTGGCACTTTGTCACCACAGCTTGTTCACAGTGTTAAGTGGTACAGATGTTCACGTTCACATACTTATCTTGGTTAGTGACCGTTTTGCCATAATAGCCATTGCCCGTTAATTTCCACGATTCACCGATGATGGCCTTACTCGGATCTTGATCACCTTGACGACGGGCAGACGTCACGATGTCGCCATTCCCCGCAAAACAGGCGTTGGGTACGTACTGTATCACTTGGTACACGCGTGTGACTTCCAGACCGTGGCTGATGTATCACTGTAGTAGCGGAGTGCCCAGCAAGATTTTCTCTGCCCACATACTGCCAATCAACATCCGTCGAGGTCGAGGCAAACACTCGTGTTGCTCAGCATAGGCACCCATGGTGTCTCCAATGTCATCCCGACCCACCAGTGTGTTCTTAAAGATGGGAGGGCACTGGGCGAAGAGTGGCTTGAGAGTGTCGGGAACATGCAGATCACATTCGACAAAGCCGTAGAGGTCCCCGGAACGAATGGCGTCGAACATCTGTGGCAGACTCAGTATTCGCCGACGACTGAGAGGGTACTCGTGCTCTTTTAGGAAACGGCGTAAATGTGGGAGGGCCTGGCACATGGTGTGAAATTCACACTCCCACATTTCGATGAGGTGGTATCCTCTCTCTTTGATGTAATCGCCGTTCTCCTGGACTTCTTCCTGTAATTCTTCCGCCGATTTCCCAAGTCGTTGGTTGAAGCGTCCAGCGCTGAAACGACATTCGTGGCCGTGCCAATAGCGGCCGTAAAATTGAAAAACGGTGGGTGTTCTACCCAAAAGGGCAAACCCATCGACGGGGAGTCGACGATCTCCTATGTGCTTCTCTGTGGCGTTGGTCTGATGACGTATGGAAATTCCCCGTCGATAGGCTTCCCAATCCAACCACTGGTCAGCCAGATGCTTGTAGGGGGTGCGTTGCGGTGTGAAATGCTGGCCTTCCGCCAACCAGCGCGTATAATGCCCGCTGGGCATGGGCTGGGCAAGAGACCACAGGTACAAGGCATTGGCATCGAATCCGATGATTTTGGTACAGGGTTTCCCACCGGGGAGAGTAGTGACGTCCTTCTCGTGATAGCGGTGAAAAATAAGACTAGGTCCGGCGACGATGTCCTGTTTTAGACAATCATACATGTCCGCGTCTTTTTGCTGTATCAGCGAGAAGTAGGTAGGACAATCTTGAAAAAGATGGCGAAGCGCCAGACCCGGTAAACTCAAGCACTCTTTGAATATGTCGACGTGCATCTCACGACGAAAGAGTTGAACCATTTTCTCGGCCGCTTCGAGGAAAGGAACCACATCTAAGTTATTATACCATATCAGGAAATCTCGCAAGATCTGCATATGTTGGTCGTTCCATACCTGCTGTAGTTCCCGGTACGTGTCTTCCGGACATTCCACTTGCTTCAGATCGTCAAAGAACGCGGCCCGGGGTGGCAACTGTGTTTCCTCCAAGCGGTCGAACGTCGATATATACGTGTAAGGGAACCTCCCTTTGGTTTGTGCATAGTCATACGCCTTCACACACTGATCATAGCTATAATTGGGAGCTAAGTAGTTCCGTACATCCAGGAAATGGAGTGACGTGGTAGTGAGGGCCATATGATTATTGATCTTCTTGATGACGGACTTGATGGTATTAGCCTGGGCCAAGTAAGGGTAGAGAAATTCCTTCACCATGTTCAAGTCGTATCGCCCCGAGTTGAAACCGAGCACATGTAACTGGCCTAGGCATTGTAGGAAGCGGGCTTTCAATTTCTCCGCATATGGTTTAGGTAAAGGGACATCCTGCGACTGAATGGGTTCCGGCTCCGACTCCGACTCCGACTCTGACTCTTCATCGTCACTAAACGACACACCGCGTATAGGAATCCGATCGTACAGTTGGTCCAGTACGTCCTGGAACTTGGACACCAACAATTCCGTACTGGCTGCACTGACTTCCTCTAAATACTCCATCATGCGGGTAATCAACTCATGGGAATCCCCCGATGACACGAAACAGACAGGCGCAGCGTCATAGCCGGATACGTTGGTGGAAATGCTCACACTGAGGGGAATATGGCGCTGTGTCCACTGCGTTTTCGCTGAGAACATGTCTATGGGCTCCAACAGGGCCTCAAAATCATAACACGCCCGGTAGGGAAAATAACGGTCCTCTTCCGGTATGATAAGACCCTCATCGGCCAGCTCTTCGAAAATAGTAGGCGTATTATGATACACACCACCAGGAAATTTGCGTTTCACACTGTTGTCACAAATCTTCTCGTGCTGATGTAGGTTCCCAGAGTGGTCAAACACCCGATGGCATTGGGCACAACTGTAAGACTGGGCGTACAGGCTCATATTGTGGATCAGCGAAAAATGCCTCACCCCACTGTCGTCGAAGACATTGACTTTCATCGTAGAAGCATACCGTTCTGTTGAGCGATGAACCAATTCAGCCACAAATATGTCATCCTCGCATCGTAATCGGTATACAAAGATACAACACCGCGGATTACACTCGTCCAGATGCACGGCTAAACACCGAAACAGACATTTCCGGTCTTTGTAGGGTCCATTTTTGCCTCCCGTTAATGCATACAGTCCGTTTCGATGAAGCAGCCAAGGTGGCAGTATAACAGGAGCGCCGATAGGATGATCTCTCATTTTCGTGACGAAAAATGTGACGTTGGTCACCATTTCTACAGTCAATTTGGTATTGGGCCGTTGCAACCGGGCCCATTCCAATGGGTCCAACGTAGTCAGTTGGTCGATGAGTGGCTCCAGAGAAATTGCATCCGTCACCGTGAAGGGCTGGTCAAACACATAGTTATTATTGCTGGGATAAAAATACCGCAACTGGTCCGTCTCTTTGTGCCGTAAGATGTAGCCGAATGCCATATTCAACTTGAACGCTGTCACCTGGTCTGTGAAAATTTTCTCGGCGTAAGTAGAAAGATACGTGAGGTCCTGCAGTCGAAAGTTATACAAGCCCAATAGACGACGGTGACGGTGAAAACAATGGCGTATGGTGGTCCAGTGACGTCGATAAATCTCACTCACACGCTCGTCTTCGGGCAAGACTTCAGCCGGAGGTGCTGCTGGGTCCCCTGGAAAATCTTCTCCACATCTCATGCTGCAGTGAGGCTCCGGCAAGTAGCTCCTGTCGTCAGAGTGGTTCAGGCTGATAGGCTGGTCAGGCAGGCTGGCCTGGCAGGCATGTGAGATAGCTCCGTTCGGCAGGCCGATAAATGCACCAACTCCCTAAAAATTTCCCCCTCTTATACGTTTTTTCGTGACATTCGGGTGTTTTCGGTATTCTCCGTGGGTCTTTTCGGTATTCTCCGGGTCTTTTTGGTCACCTCCGTGACTCTCCGGTGATCACATTCGGGTCTTTTCGGTCACCTCCGTGTGTCTTCGGTCACCGCCGGGTCTTTTCGGTCACCTCCGGCACTCTCCGGTGATCACATTCGGGTATTTTCGGTCACCTCCGGCACTCTCCGGTCACCTCCGGGTCTTTTCGGTCACCTCCGGCACATCTTCACGGACCTCAACGAACTCGCCGGGCCTCTTCGGTATTCTCCGTGTCTCTTCGCACACCTCCATCACATCTCTCGGTACCTCCCGCCACATCTTCACGGACCTCACCGAAAAGACACGGAGGTGAACGACATTGTGGGGAAAACCCCACAGACAAGTCAGTACATCTCCCACGGACCTGACCGAAGAAATACGGAGGTGAACGACATTGTGGGGAAAACCCCCAGTACATGCTCCTCTCACCGAAAAGACACGGAGATGAACGACATCCCCACAGACAGGTCAGTACATCTCCTATCATCCTCACAAGTCACGTCCCATTCACCCAGACCGGAGGTGACGTCATACGGCAAGGTCACGCTCCATTCAACCAGACCGGAAGTGACGTCATACGGGACAGCGACCCCTGGTGGAAAAAAGGGAACCAAGAGGTACCTCCCTGGAAAATAAGGCAGGATCGGGTTGCTACCTACTACTCCGCTCCAATTAATACTCTTGCAGTATACAGCCATTGTGCCCTAACCGCTCAAATTTTCAATCGGAGAATTTTAACATTTATCTCTTTTATACCGATCTACCTTCCTCTCTACCATATTCGATAACCTTTTTGATGTCATTCCTGCCGCAATTTTACCCACTTTTTTGACTCTGATCATTTACCGTATGTGGCTAATATAGCCGCCTCATTTCCTTGAGGTAATGTTGTCTCGATTGCGATCCAGGCAATTGAAACTTTTAAAGCAGACAGTCAGCTGTTGTCATCTCATCATGCTCACATCAGTGAAAAAAATAAATCAGGGACACACTTTATAATCCAAGAGAGAGCAATGTTCTTTTCATTTCCATGTACATAAAACTGGAATACTCCTGCACTCTTCCAAATGAAATTCGAATAACAAATACCCGGAAAAACTTTCAAAAGTTAACGTACTACGCTGCTTTATTGCATATTCATCAGCTATCTCGTTGCCTCGAATTCCTCTGCGACCGGGGCACCAATGACCCACGACTCTTCCATCATGCCTTAGCATAGCTCTAGCTGCCGCTCTTATCGCGCCTATGTCCTCAACCTGCTGCCTGAAATATCGGAAGAAAAGCTGGACACAAATGCAAACTGGTGAAAATGTTAACCTCTGTACAAACAGAAAGACCTGCTACAAATTCAAGGCCGAGTCTAAATGCTACCACCTCCCCCCCCCCCCCCCCCCGTAGTTATTACCTAGTTTGGCTACCGACTCCTTAAGAGCTCTATAGTATCGATTAAATGTTGCAACAATGTTGTAATTTCATGTGTCATGCATTTTGTAACACTCTTGTTTTATGTCTCATACTAACTTTGGTGATCTTTCAAATCGCTTGTCTAGTGAGTGGCAGTATGGTACAAATTACAACACATATAAGGGAAGTGGGAAGAGGTGCCGACATACTGACAGAGTCACATGACTTCACAGTATAGTCTTCCGGTTAACCTATTCTAAGGCATATACCAAGAATCTAACGATTCGTGATATGTGTTGTATCTCAGGTTCGCTTTTATTGTACCTGTTCATGTGGCAACTTGGATGGTATGACCGCACGGCCCATAGCACCGGCATAAGTGGTATTAGATACAAATCTAGAGAGCTATAATGGGAATGCTCTGACAACTCGTATATTGGTAATTGGTAAGCTGTTTCGCTGTGACAACTCGTACACTGAAGATTGGTGAGCTGTATCGTCGTCAGATAAAAATGACGGCATTTAACACAAAAGACTAGTCTGTAAGGCCCGATGACGACCCAGCATCAACTCAGCCGACATACTGACAGAGCCACATGAATTCACAGTATAGTCTTCCGGTTAACCTATTCTAAGCACATATCAAGAATCTAACGATTCGTGATATGTGTTGTATCTCAAGTACGCTTCCACCGATTCAAATCCAAGTGCAGAGTTAACAGTTTGTATTTTTACTGTAGCATTACATGTCCAGCGATCAACCTATCGGCGTTAGCATGAGGAATCCGAAATGAATCTAGCATTACAGCTCAGTGGTTGGATAACACAGATAAAGCATACGTAGCGGCTTAGAGGTGCATATCTGCTGGAATTGACTTAGCGAGAGAACGAAGAGACCAAATGATGTACGTCCGACTGAACCTTGATAGCATTGCCACGATTTTCTTTTAGTACAAACATTATGCGAATTGGACATCTGTCTGATTCAACACGGTAGCCTTTTTGCAAGGGTAAGCGTTGTTCAAACACGTTTGTTGAATCTAATCTACAATCAACCCAATAAACTGGCTTGCTTGATCTCTACAGGAACAATAACATTTAATTGCGACACACAGACAGCGACAATAAGAACTCAAGAAATTCCCCTGCCTCATCAACTGTAAGATAGACGCTTCATCTCGTCAGTTGTCTGAGAAGACCACTAGACATTCCATTTGGATTGAGAGGATCCCATATAACTTGATCAATGTATTTTCCTTCTCGAGAGTGGGAATTTTCATCCCATGATCAAGTTAATGTGAGATTCTTTTTCCCCATGTAATTGAAATCATTACCGACTTTAATCAGTATATCATTAAAAATATCAACGACACACCAAGATGTTGAACGTTGATGGAGCGCATCATGCCTGCACCACGTGTCAAGCGAAATGACTGATCACCTGCGTCACACGAGCTCATCGCACATAGGGGCGTGGGAGACGTATCCGAGATGCTGTTACCGTACGAGCTTTACGCTGTATGATATGGGAATAAAGCATGTGAGTGCTACAGATGAGACGATAAGAACAATCTGACTGAATTGACAATGGCTGGCTATTGAATGTCGGACCTGTCAATTGTATATGTACATGTGTCACATTTGGTTCAAATTTGTGTACCAGTTATCATATTTGGAGCAAAAGTATCACGCAACAAAATGTTTGCAGAGAGATATTGATATCACGATAATTCTATTAACTGAATCTAATCCAATCATCCGAGAAAAAATGGAATCAAAACGGCAAAAAATGGTTTGGGGTAAGGAAACCACCGGTCTCTGGCTATAAAAAGTTAACAACAAAGTCAACAGCTATCCCATTCAGAATGAAACAACGACGTGACAACAATATCTAACACTCCAGTTCAGCATGACAACAATGCTTATCTCCCAGTTGATGACGCCAATGCAATCTACGGCCACATAATCAACTTCTTACATGACACCGCAAATTATAACACGATATGATAAGCTTCTATAATACAGGTCAAATCCCTATATTCCTCTCAAATGCCGTGTGTTCCATAGCCCTGCTACACATTATGGCCACAGCTAACAGTTCACACAGTTATAACACCCGCCCGAATTGTCACTGACACATTTCAAAATAAAATAGGCTTTGCAAGAACGAAGATACCTGCTTTTGGAGGTCGTCTGTTCCACTGTCCTACTGAAACTATGACCAACATAATTAAGCGCAATGACACGGTATACCGCGACCTGAACGCCAGAGGCAAACATTTTCTGCTAAACATATAGGCAATGGTGATAGCGGAGGTAACTTGATATTGAGGACCGCCCGCTCGATCGTTCTACGGTAAATTTGAATAAATGCATGGCACAGTACCAAGACCACATACAAAAATAAACGGCATAAAACATGGGCATGAGTGATACTGGAGATACCTTGAATTTGTGGGCCGTCTGTCCCACGTCGTACTAAAACTCTATGACCATCAAACAATATGCCAGCTAACAGTTTGCTGCTCCGTAGTGCCTCACAATTTATTTATTTATTTTCATACATGGGTGTGTTTGTTTTTGAGCACAGGGGTACCTGATTCTGATGATGATGCTGATATTTCTAAGTGTATAGGTGCCATTCTGCTTACCCCACGTTTACCCATACCAAGAGACAGAAACACAAACTCCATAACCATCTTCTACCTCTTTGTAATGCAGATACAGCCCTGATGACCCAGGGCGGACCCGACAGCCTACGGATGACCAAAATAAAGACAACACACATGTGATAACTATTACCACTTACCAATTAACTATCACCAATCCCGAAACAAACCGATCAACGCGATATCCATTCGATTACAAGCGTCTAGTCCGTCATTCATAATCCAGCCGTCGTCCATTAGAGAATATCCGCGTCGATAATCCAAAGACCTATTCCATATTCCATATAACAGTATTAGCACCAAATTCAAAAAGACAATCATAGTATACATAAACATAGGCTTGTTTCCTGCAAGAGAGAAGCGGTCAACAGTTTTCAGTGATGCCGGCAAGACGTCATGATGTTCCAAAAATATCAAATCCGTATCGCTGATTAGTATTTTTAATCCATAATATTCGTTGTAAAGTCGTCATCTAAAGAATGATGTATCTCAGTCACGCTTTGATTGTGACTGTTCATATGAGTACCATGAGGATCTTGAAGTACATTGGTTCATACGGCCCCTAGCCCCGGGTTAAGCGGAATTAGACACAAGTTACGAAACGTAGCGCCATAGATCTTGCACGCTACGTTCGTATTTTGCTATCAGCATGCGATATGTATCGCCAAATTTGAGAAACTTTGAGTGGAGGCGCTTGGTGGAATAGCCCTGTATCACAAGTTTCTGTAACAATGTTTTGTGACATTGATTAAAATCGTCACATTTAACACAGGATCTAGCAAATTCTACTAAGCGAGATATGTATACGCCATATGCAGGTCCCACTGGAATATTACTGTCCAGAAAGGGATAGTTTACGATGTCGAAATTGTAATCATCTCTCGACGAGAGAGAATGCCCGCTTCATATTTATAGAGATAGAGATCCAAATATGATGTGCCTGTAGGGCTATCTGTAGTTTCCTTCAAATCCAGTGAAGGTGGATATATATCCTTCACTGCGTCATTTATATAGCGATTATCCACAGCGAGAAGATCGCGTCTATATAGCGTTTGGTGAATGAGAAGGAACGGGCTTTGAATGGATCGGTTTTTGAAAGCGCCTGCATATAGTCATATTCATAAGAGAACATATACAGGTCAGCCAACAGGGGTGCACAATTAGTACCCATTGGAATACCTATATGCTGCTGATATATTGTGTTACCAAATTTCACATAGATATTTTTAATGAGAAATTCAAGCAACTCTATAAACAAAGAAACATCCATGAATGATATCTCTTGTATGTAGTAGAGCTAAAGAATGCTTTATGGCTTCCGACATTAATATATCTACGATCAGTTTTCTTGAACACAGATACTATTAATGAACTTATACGGTCAATAAGGTCCTGATGAGGGATTGTAGTATAGAGAGTCGAGAAATCCCATGTGGATACATTTCTGTACGGTATGTGAGCTTTAGCGTCAAGCTCTTCCGTAAGACATTTTGAGAGTTTTTCAATATCCACATACATTCAACGCCAGAGTTCTTAGAAATAGTGGCGCAATACCTTTCCCAAAATGTTTTTACCTCCTGAAGGGCCCTCGTCAATAGGGTTGAAAGAAGCTTGGTGGTGCAGCTTCTAGAACCAGCTATGAATCTAGCTTTGTATGGTGATGTATGCATTTTGGGAGTCCAGTATATTTTTGGTATGTCGTTATGATTGGTTGGAAGACAAATACCTCTTTCCCTGAGAAACTTTTTGTGATTGTTAAATAAATCTCCCAGAGTAAATGCAGTTTGGGAGTAAGTAGACGTATTTGATGAAGATATGTCTACACTCAATTCTTTAACCAGCACCTGGTAATAGTAATATTTACATATGAATATTATATTATTCGGAGCTTTGTCTGCTGGGACTATGACGAATTTACTCTGGAGATTTGCTAGAACTTCTTGCGAATTGAGGTTTCTCAGTACTTGTTTTGCTTGGGGAAGAGTACTTCTGTCAATATGGCGGATTGTTTCAACGACCTTGCTCTTGGTGAGGTCCAGCCAATCAGCGAGTACTGTAGGTTCAACTTTTTCTCGCTTAGACCAATCAATAACGTACTGTTCCAATGCAGACATGACTATCTTCTGGTCGGTCTTCAGATTTATTCTTCTTGGCTCTCTATATTTAGGTCCTTTCATCAGGAGTAATTTCAGATCCTTATCACTCACCACATCAAGGTCACCAGTCACAATATGTTGATATCCATCAAACTGCCAATTAATTAACAAGAAATTCCCTCATCTTATTACAGACTACAAGCAATGTTACAGGCACAGATTTCCCCCCAAATCAGCGTTGGCTCTGAGTAGGAAAGGTGTCCAAAGACAAATGAATCAGCCATGAGATTACAAAGGCAAAGAACTTAACCCTATTTGGCCTGTGCTTTTTGGGACGTATCCTGGCCTGGAGGAGGGGGGGAGCGAAATGACCCCCTCCCCCCTAATTATTTTTCTTACCCCTTGAGCTAGGGGGATGAAACTTACCACACTATACCCTTGGGTCAAGATCTACCAGAACATGTAAAAAAATCCAAGACGGCCGCTTTGATGACGTCACAGAGACGTCATTTTCAAAAACGGCATTTTTTGTCGATTTGTTTAGTCGGATTTTCCGAATTTTTTATTTATGCAATTTCTCCGCAAAAACTGCATGATAAATTAGTAAATATTAATGTGATGTGAAATAAAATAGTTTTTGCTCACTTTTCCTCACGGAAAAGCAGAAATTTTGAAGAAATATGACAAAAACATCACTTTCTGGTGCCCCCACGTGGCCGCCATCTTGAATTTGCCCATGATTCTCTGCTCGGGAGGTTATGCAGATAGGCTCAAAATGACCCCAATATGCTAAGCTATGAAATCAGGGAGATTCAGTTCTCCAATTTTTGTCGTTCCCGAGATAGCGCAGAAAGTTTGGTAGGGGGGCCATTCCCCCCCTCCCCCCAAGGCCAGGTAGGGTTAATACATTATTTACCAGTACAACCTGAATGACTAAAACAGACAGACGAACCTGAACATGGACAATATCCTCCGCTCGATTCGTTTTCATAGTATCTTTGTTTACTCTGCTTTTATTTATTTTAGAATATAGCGCTTTTGGATATATCAGCTGAACAAAGAAATGTGCAAAGCCATATCGATACAGCATATGAGAAGAGGCCCTAAAAGTTAAAATTGAAAGAAAATGGTTAAAAGACGTCCAAAAAGACATTCCAGGAAGACGACGTCGCTGGGTCACCAGAGTGGTCAATGGAATTTTGCCATGCTTTAGCTCTTAGTCATCGTACTTCATACGGATAGCACACATACATACCATAGTTTGTATACGATCTGCCATACATTAAATGTGCGTAGGGACGACGGCCATTACCTGGCCACAGGAGTAGAGAAATTAAGATACCCTTCGCCATATAGAGTCAAATAGATAGCACAAGGAGATAACAGTTAGGGATAATTGACATGTTGATCCGTGGGTCAACGCGGGGTCAACCCTTCTAACTACCAGTATTTCTTTGGATCGCAGTCCATTGAAATGTTCCAGAATTCTGCGAGGCTTGGTATCGATTTTGGATCCCCATTGTCTATATTGAGCTTTGCACACAATGGAGTCCACACTGAATTGTGTATATACTGAAGTCTATGTTTCGTCCCATAATATTTCCTCCACTCGTGGAATTTCATATATTCGTCCATGTTGGTCGAAAGATGCTGTAAATATATAGCCAATTGTTCAGGGGAAGCGAAGTCTCTCGTGTGTATAAATGAATTGGGAGGGGCTATTTTTGTACACTCCTCCCTGGGAGCTCCCATGACGACGGGTACAGCACCCATGCCGAATCCATTCCCGAACAGCTTTTCCGTTATATATTCCCTGCAGTTGGAGTTTTCGAAGGCCAAATAGAATAGAAAATTTCGCAATTCTGGGCATGGTGCTACTATTCGGTTAACAAGGTAGCCAGGACATGGCTTGCCGCATCCTCCATATAAAGTCACCATCATGGTTTTGTTAATTTCCTTCAAGTACTCCATTCGATGATTGTGAACATAATGAGGCCCACAGTTGGACATAACAGCAGCAATGAACCCTGTCCGATTTCCGATGTTGGGCGGAAGTGGGCCATTTGTGGTCGTCTTCCGGAAAGTCCTTCCATAGGGAATGTAGACGTCAGAATCACTCCTGTATGTCATTGTCCAGTTGTATACGTAATTGAAATCGTCTAATCCAAATGGTTGATAGTCTATGGCGTGGTAGGGGCATTCGTCGATGAGCCATACCCACCTCTGCCAAGCATAGCGGATTTGAGGCAGTGCTTGGATGCTGCGTAGGAATCGAGTTGAGATCACAACGGCATGTGCTTGACTGATCCGCTTCATTTCCCGGCTCACCAGGCAATTATCTATGAAATAGTCCCCAGTTTCGTTTTTCATGTAGCCATTGTAATCCAATATGATGTAGGTTTCTCTCTTGATCGTGGCAGTCGATGTACGCACATGAATCGGTAAGTTCAATGTGGAGGTCGGCGGAACTGTGACCTTAGGGAAGAATGACCCTGTCCAACACATCTCCGCGAAGTATGACACCATTGATATACCGATGAGCAGCAGCATCAACAGCTGTAAGGATATAACGCGCATGATTCTGCAAAGATAAAAGAGTACGAAAAAAATCGACCATAGATGTCCATGTCCCCCGCTAGCAGCACCAGTTATGGTGGATTACATCCACCATAACTGGCGCTGCTGCTGCGGGGGCCATGGACCTCTATGATCGATTTTTTTGGTCGATGATATCTCATATCATTGATGAAGAGTATGATTTGAAAATGGAGATATCGCTGATGAGCTTAACATAATCTAATACAGCGGATGGCACCCATATTGAATTATGCGCATCCATAAAACATAATACCAACTGTCCTCTCACCAATGTCCATGCACTCCCCAAGTTTGACGTAGATTGGTTGAATCGTTCTAGAGTTATTGTCCAGACAAGATCTAAATGCTGAAAATCTAAGATGACTGATGGTGGCCATCTTGGATTACACAGGTAACTGAAAAGCAATGACAACTGTCCTCTCACCGATGTCAAGCCAAACTGCAAGTTTGAAGTCGATCAGTTGAATTATTCTAGAGTTGTTGTCCAGACAAGATGCAACTGCTTAAAATGCAACATAATCCAATATCGCTGGTAGATGGCAGCCAAAATGGATTATGCTCGTTCATGAAACACAATCCTAACCGGGATCTTACCAAGGTCAAGGCACTCCCCAGGTATGAAGTAGATCGGTTGAATCGTTCTCGAGTTGTTGTCCGGACAAGATAAAACTGCTTATAATCCAACATGGCTGACGGCGGCCATATTAGAATACGTACATTGCTCAAAAACAATCCCAACCGTTCTCTCACCAATGTCAAGGCACACCCCGAGTTTGAAGTTGATCGGTTCAATCGTTCACAAGTTATTGTCCGGACAAGAAAATCTAAGATCCAACTGCTTATAATCCAATATGACTGACGGCGGCCATACTGGATTATGCACATTGCTGAAAAACAATCCCAACCGTCCTCTCACCGATGACAAGGCACTCCCCAAGTTTGAAGTATATCAATTGAATCGTACTCCAGTTATTGTCCGGACAAGATCAAACCGTTTAAAACTCAATGAAATCCAGTATGGCTGATGGTGGCCATATTGGAATAAGCACGTCCTTCAAAAACAATCCTAATCCTCCTCTCAACAATGTCAAGGCACTCTCCACATATGAAGTAGATCAGTTGAATCGTTCTCGAGTTATTCTCGAGTCTTGCATTGTTATTACAAGATCCAACAGCTTATAATCCAATATGGCTGACGGCGCCCATATTAGATTACGCACATTCCTGAAAAACAATCCCAACCGTCCTCTCACCAATGTCAAGGCACGCCCCAAGCTTGAAGTTGATCGGTTAAATCGTTCACGAGTTATTGTCCGGACAAGAAAATCTAAGATCCAACTGCTTATAATCCAATACGGCTGACAAAGGCCAAATTAGATTACGCTGTCATGGTATTACAGTATAAAGTTGGACACTGAAGATAGTTCTGGAATGATAGAGCTGATATAAACCTGTTTGCGTTCTATTATCGTCGTGGATATTTCTAGAATGATAGACCTGAGGTAAACTTGTTTACGTTCTGTTGTATTCATGGAATTCTCTCGAAGTTGTGACCGACTTGTCGCAAGTAAATATTGACTATTGCAAATGGCTGCTCTGCGTACAGTCCCGTATGACCCGAGGGGTTGGTGTATAGCGCCATCTGTACATGCATCGGGAACCCCGTATGACCTGAGCGGTTAGTGCGGAGCGCCATCTATACATATAGATTTTCATTGTATTCAATATTAGACATTCTTGAAGTTTCCGGAATGAGAAATCACTTGTTTATGTGGGTTAATTATGTCGAACTTTCTCGTAGCTGTTATAATTGTATTTGGGTTAAATTATACGTCACTGCTCTACCGGTGGAAGCTTCTAGTTTCAGTAAAATTATATCGAATGCCCCAATAGAGTATAAATAAGCGTGTCGCTCGGTTGTTTGGTAGGAAATTAATACTGGTTTTTATACACGTCTGATGACGGTTTCAGACGGTTTCTATTTGGGTGCATAAGATCGTGTTACTGGATATTGCCGTTACCGGAGATTATACTGACTGCTGGGTTATATATTCCTGTTGGATTACTCTTGTGTGTTTGACCGTTGTGTTATCTGCGTAATTTTACTGACGGAAGCTGGACAACAGCTGAGCGTTGTGGACTGTGGAAATACGAGAACGCGATTTCTGCACGTCGTCACGGACTGTATAGGGATTAGCACGTTGATACGGACTCTGAGAGATATACCGGTATAACATTGAACAGTAAGACTTTATTTGACATTTATTTGCTGTATTGACCTAACTTAATTTGTATATGATTTTAGTATTGTAAATAAATATTTGATTGTTCATCCTCGCCTACACAAAATCTTTCTGTTGCGTTTTCTATTATCGTTTAGACGTAACAACGCACATGGCTGAAAAACAATCCCAACCGTCCTCTCGCCAATGTCAA
Source organism: Hanleya hanleyi (assembly GCA_036873755.1). Classification (NCBI taxonomy): domain Eukaryota; kingdom Metazoa; phylum Mollusca; class Polyplacophora; order Lepidopleurida; family Hanleyidae; genus Hanleya; species Hanleya hanleyi. The sequence goes on along the minus strand of JAVTVY010047192.1, from coordinate 85,200 downwards.
GGCACAACGCAAGTTTGAAGTTGATCGGTTAAATCGTTATTGTCCGGACAAGAAAATCTTACGGAATTACGGAACTACGGAATTACGGACACCGGTGTTTTCAGGAAGTAATTGTTTACGCGTTCAATTTTAAGTTATGTATATATTTATAGTGAATGATTACCGGGTACTAAGGTCACTATAATATATTAATCATTCTTGTTACTGCAATATTGCATGTATATGCCAGTATATTTAGCAATGTTTACGGCCCACAATGTTCTCTAAACAACTGATGCATGTAAATCTGGGACAGCTTGACCCAGTCCATACGTATTATCAATAATTCTGGTATCATAAAAACAGTAGTGTCAGGCTTTCTAATATGTCCCCATGATGTGAGAATCATGGCCATTTCCCAACGCTTCGAATCATTCATGTAAGCCCACTCTAAAAATGTTGTGGAAGTATTATTATTGCAGTATTGCTTCTACGTATATATTCTCAAGTTCCAATATTTATATGTTGTGATGTTGATCATTGTCGGATAGTGCGATGTAAGCGTGCGGAAAGAACCATTTCAATATATCGGACGCATTTTATGCTCTTTGTGAAAGAAATTTGTGAGGTGTGCGGTCAAGAACCAGTGTATAAATTAACTAACTCAATCAATCCTTTCATTCCACACGTTCCACTCCTAAATACACCACCGAGTCCCGCTATAGGTCCAGCAAGAGCAGTACAGCATTCCTATACGATGACGGTGAGCGGCCCTACGGCATGTAGAAAGACGACCTGGGTGATGAAGTTCTTAGAGGAAGGTATGGCAACCCCAGCTCTGACACGTGTTGTTTGGTGTTATAGCTAATGGCAGCCCGCCTACGAAACTACTAGGTTACAGAATGTGAGCTTCGTCCCAGGGATTCCTCACGACATAAACGAACCGTATTACTTTGACCCCGAGCCGGCCAACGTGGTAGTGCTAGATGATCTGATGAGTGCGGCCAAGGACAATTCACGTCGCCGACTTGTTTACTAAGAGATCCCATTATCGGAATCTGTCCGTCATCTATTTGACCCAGAATCTCTTTCCTCAAGGGAAGGCATTCTGAGATATTGCCTTGAACTGCCAATACGTTGTGTTGTTCTCCAATCCCATTGACAGATAACAAATCCGTGTGTTTGGTAGTCGAATATATCCTCAGAACATCGACCATTTCATGCAGGCGTTTCAAGGGGCGACAAGTCGTCCGTACGGCTGCCTGTTCGTAGATTTAAAAGCCCATACCTCCGAAGATCGCCGGCTGAAGACCCACCTGTTACCCGGCGAGGGATCACCGCAACGTCCTATACCCCTACACCATCCGCCGAGTCCACACCTGACAGCACCCGTCCAGCAGCAGCAGCCCAGCCACATACAGCGGGTCCGCTTCATACCATCAGTCCCGGAATATCACCCAACCGTGAAGGACCAACCCAAACCCGTACAGGGAATGAACATAATGTTAACTCGAGGCTATGGAACGATTTGTTCAAAGAAAGTATGGACGCCGAGATGGGCGAGACGTTGAGGGCCACAGAATACAAGTTTCAACACAAAGGGTATTCGAAAAAGGAAGTCGCAATTTTAGCCCATAAACAGATTGGCACCCAGACTACGACGGGCTTTACGTCAGCAGTATGTCGACCTCGTGACACATATGAAATTGTTGGATAAGGATGCGGTTCATATGGAAATCGAAAAAGCAGCGTCGATGTTGAAAACCTCGGGCATGAACTGGAAAGCGGCGTATGTCAGAGCAATAGCACAAAAGAAACATTTGTTCGAACACATCCTTAAACGACGTTAAAGTGTTAAGAAAGTGTGCTAAGGCGCTGAGATGGGTGTTAAGGCGTTGAGACGAGCGTTAAGGCGTACAGATAGGGCGTTAAGGCGTAACAGTGGGCGGTGGCGGGCGTTACTGTCTATGAAAGCACGTGTATTCCCAAAACACGCACAGTCGACGTTCAACCGTCAACATGGGTACTAATTGTGCACCCCTGTTGGCTGACCTGTATATGTTCTCTTATGAATATGACTATATGCAGGCGCTTTCAAAAACCGATCCATTCAAAGCCCGTTCCTTCTCATTCACCAAACGCTATATAGACGATCTTCTCGCTGTGGATAATCGCTATATAAATGACGCAGTGAAGGATATATATCCACCTTCACTGGATTTGAAGGAAACTACAGATAGCCCTACAGGCACATCTTATTTAGATCTCTATCTCTATAAAAATGAAGCGGGCATTCTCTCTCGTCGACTTTATGACAAAAGAGATGATTACAATTTCGACATCGTAAACTATCCCTTTCTGGATAGTAATATTCCAGTGGGACCTGCATATGGCGTGTACATATCGCGCCTAGTAGCATTTACTAGATCTTGTGTTAAATGTGACGATTTTAATCAACGTCACAAAACAGTGTTGCAGAAATTTATAAAACAGGGCTATTCCACCAAGCGACTCCACTCAAAGTTTCTCAAATTTGGCGATACATATCGCATGCTGATAGCAAAATACGAACGTAGCGTGCAAGATCTATGGCGCTACGTTTCGTAGCTTGTGTCTAATTCCGCTTAACCCGGGGCTAGGGGCCGTATGAACCCATGTACTTCTAGATCCTCATGGTACTCATATGAACAGTCACAATCAAAGTGTGACTGAGATACATCATTCTTTAGATGACGACTTTACAACGAATATTATGGATTAAGAATACTGATCAGCGATATGGATTTGATATTTTTGGAACATCATCATGTTTTGCCGGCATCATTGAAAACTGTTGACCGCTTCTCTCTTGCAGGAAACAAGCCTATGTTTATGTATACTATGATTGTCTTTTTGAATTTGGTGCTAATACTGTTATATGGAATATGGAATAGGTCTTTGGATTATGGACGCGGATATTCTCTAATGGACGACGGCTGGATTATGAATGACGGACTAGACGCTTGTAATATACTTACTCTGAGTGCGAACGCACGTTCACCAGACATTACGATATGATGCGACACCAGAAAAATATACATGGGATTCAAGACTCCGAGGAGTCCGTTGAGGAGGATGCTGATACAGAGACTGCTGAGAGTGTATCGACTGATACCGAAACAGAGATTGCTGACAGTCTATCTACTCATACGGAGAGCTTGACCTCAGATAATCAGCCTACATCCCAGAAAGTGAGGCAGAACCTACCTTCTGGGATCGTATTGTGACAGCAGCTATCAATACTCACGCTGCAGCGATCGAGGACACCGGACAGGATAACTTAAAACAGGCGTACATCCAAATGCACCCAAAAACAGCCATGGATATCTATGAACAGTATACCTTACTACCGCTTGAAATGAAAGGCGACCCCACGCACAGGTCCATCATGAAGACCAAGCGTCACTTGGAAGAGGATATGGGGCTACCACCCACCGAGGCCTTGGAAAATGCGATCAAAATGCGCAAACAATTGTTTCGGGACATGCTGCCCAAACAATATCCAGGCCTGCCCGACGACGATTAGGTCACACCGAGCAAAGATGAAGATTTCTGAAAGGACGGCCTCTGATTGAACAATAGTCTTCTTGAATTGTAAACATACCCAACGGGGCTCCCCCATCGTGGGTATGATGTAACATTGAGGAGAATAAACTATATGGAAACGTTGTTGTTGCTGTTGTTGTTCTCTCATCTGGCATCCTTGTTGTTGTTGTTGTTTTTCTCTCATCTGTCTATATCATGGCGTCAAGGCGTTATGCTAGGGCGTTAAGGCGTAACGACAGGCGTTGACGGGCGTCACTGCATTTCCAATGAATTAGTGACAATTCCATGAAAATCAGAGCTTTTAGCCTATTTCACCAGGGCGTTGTAGCGTTGAGCTTGGCGTTGGCGAGAGTTGCTACAAGATGACACCTCACACGACGCATTTGGACCGCGGATGGCCCATTTCTACCCCAAAACACCTTCCTTCACACTCTCAAAATGCCCACTTTGGCTATTACTCCTACTGATGACGTCACCATTGACGTCACAGATGACGTGAACATCCCTCCAATCGTGGTCTATACCACGAGAACTACAAAATGACATCCCACACGACGCATTCGGACCAAGGATGGTCCATCTCTACACCAAATACTTTCCTTCACTGCCCCAAAATGCCCACTTTCGCTACTACTCGTACTGATGACGTCACCGATGACGTCACAGATGACGCGGACATCCATCAAATCGGGGTCTACACCCCGAGAGCTACAAAATGACACATCCCACGACGCATTCGGACCAAGGATGGTCCCTCTCTACCCCAAACACACCTCCACGCACCCTCCAAAATGGCCACTTTACTTACTACACCCAACTGCGCATGCGCACATTGACGCGACTTGCAATAAAAAAAAACACCATTCTGACTTTACCTCACAAAAGCTTCACTTTGACACCTCCCCCGGCCCATTTGGACCAATAGTGGTCCATCTCTACCCCAAACACACCCCCACGCACACCCCCAAAATGCCTGCTTTCTATACTACGGCCAGACTGCGCATGCGCAGAATATAGAAAACGGTCGATACATTAGCTCACTCGGATGTTCCTCCACGAGGGCTTCACAATAAGACCTCATACGACACCATTGGACCACTAGGGGCTCACCCAGACTCCAAAACGTCCACCCCGTATGGGCCTATACCCCCATAGCCAGTAGGCCTAGGGACCTATTTACAGACCTACCCGGTACTTTTCGAAAAATTTCACCGCTCAACTTCGAGACCGTTCCCATCGTGTTGTTCGTGGCGAGACGAAGAAAACAAAACCAAACAAACCATAGTAAACCCCCCCCCCCCCAAAAATCCCTGTATGGACCTATCTCCCCATAGCCAGTATGGGACTATATAAGGTACTTTTCAAAAAAAATCACCGCTTAACTTCGAGACTCCTCCCATCGTGTTTTTCGTGGCGAGATGAGAAGAACAAGACCAAACTACCCATAGTAAAACCCACGATAAATTTCCCAGTATGGACCTATACCCCCATAGCCAGTATGGGGCTAAATGGGCCTATATACAGACCTACCCGGTACTTTTTCTGAAAGTGTCACCGCTTAACATCGAGACCCCTTCCATCGTGTTTTTCGTGGCGAGACGAGAAAAACAAGACCAAACAACCCATAGTAAAACGCACGACAAATTTCCCAGTATGGACCTATACCCCCATAGCCAGTATGAGCCTATATACAGACCTACCCGGTACTTTTCGAAAAATTTCACCGCTTACCTCCGAGACCCCTCCCATCGTGTTTTTTACGTTATTTTAGGAAATATTATATCCGCGTAGGAAATGATTATATCCGCGGAGAAAATATTATATCCGCGGAGGAAATTATATTTGGTGTTTTTCAATAATTTCGTAGATTTTTTTCTGTTTTTACGTCCTTGAACACGGAAAATTCTCAGAATATTGCTATGAATTCGCTGAAAATTCAGATGATTTCTTAGAAAATACAAAGAAAATCTAGAAAATTAAATTGGTTTCTTCGGAAATAGAAGAAAAACACAGGAAATCGAATGAAAACGACAATGGCCCTAGTGGGTACGGTACCTACCCCACCCTGGCGTATCGTGCATCTCCGCCTGAATATAGCATGATAGCCGAAAAGGAGGAGGACTTCAAAGTTTGGATTCATATTCCATGTAAAAATCACGAGACAATGCACACAATAGCTATGTCTGGGGACAACAATATGTCTAGACTTTAGCCTTTTCAATTGCACAAAGACTCGAACAATAGCGTCATACATGAACTATCTACCAAAGTTTGCCATGTCTAATACATTAACATGAAGAGATCAATCAAAATTTACTGTACAAATAATCCACAAAGAGCAAATCACACTTCACACTTCAGTGAGTTCTATCCGGAGTATGCTGTTCTCTATAGATGCAGGTACTGTAACTCAATCAAATACATTCCATTGTATTTAACGATAATACATTTAATTATTTAGCTTTTCTTGTCCCCGAGAGTTTTCATTTAACCCTATACCCGGGGGGATTATGGCCTCCATACCAACCCCTCTCTCCAATCTGCGGAACGACAGAAAATGAAAGCCAACCCTCAGCGTCTTTTCGGTTTAAAATCTCATCGATGTCATCTCAGTTGCAAAAAATTCAAATTGACAAAAAGTGCCTGTTTTGCAGATGACGTCACTGTGACGTCATCAAAGCGGCCATTTTGCATGTTTTAATATTTTCTTGTAGAGCTTGACCTAAGGGTATGGTGTGGTAAATTTCAGCGCCTAGCTCAAGAGGTAAGAACAATATTTATTGGGACTGGGAGCGGAATGACCCCCTCCACCTCCCTCCCCCCTCGCCAAATAAGCCTACCAAGAAGTACGTTTGTAGAATATGACGTCATCCAAGCGGATCTTGGATTGTTTACTCTTTGTGGTGAACCTTGATCCCAAGGTGTGTTGTGGAAAGATTCAGATCCCTACAATGTCAATAAATCGAACGCCGATGTGTTCAGAGTGTTCAAGATTGAATACGTGTGTTAAAGTTGTGAACACTTATGTTAGAGTTTAGAATGCAATTGTTCAAACTTAGAATGGGTGTGTTCTGCATTTGAACACCTCCGTTAATGATTGGAATGCTGAAGTTCAAAACTGAGCATAGAAGTCAACAATTTGAACACAATTACGCGTTTAATGAGTGTTACAAGTTAGGAGTTCAATAAGTGTTCTAAAATTGAACACCTCAGTTGACAGTGTAGCCGAAGAATTAAGATCAAAGTCGCTCATATCAGTTAGTGTTGAATAATTATACAACGTCATATATTATATATATATTCTGCTTCTTCTTGTCTAGGATTTGAACGCCTTTCTAAACTTAGATATGAGGAACAATTTAACACATCTTCACCCTTCAACCTTATAACAGTTTTCACCCATTTCTGAACACATAATGGTTTAGACATTAAAACATCTCGTTTCTTGCATATATTTCAAACATATAGTCCAGAGAATGGAAAATCTGCGCGAACCCAGTCAAATAAAATGCTGACAGAGATTTAAGCTGACACCTGCGGGTCTGAATGAACATGACTATTCGTATACTCACCACTTTTCGTGCTGGAGGTTTTCGACTGGCAGCTGTGATGTACAATCTATGATTATAATTCTCTCCAAATCGACTCGTATTTAAACGCATTTCGCAGATTATTATCAAACGGTCCAACCGGAAATATGTAGTTCGTATTTAATTACACCGGATGATCATGGTCCTTTGTTGAAAGAACTGATGTATATAATTGATACGTTATTTATGATTAACTAGGTAAAGTAAGAGCTTTTCGATATTTATCGGTAATCACTTACAGTGATGTAATTTATATCACAATCTCATCTGAATTATGTTAACCTCATATATAGCTCATTAGCAGAAGAACATACTTAACGATATGTAACAGGTGACACAGTTTCTTTGTCTCTTCCATCCACTGCTTGTACCCTATTCAATACCACACCGAAACGCAGTGATAAAGTAACCTGAGTTTATCCACGTTGAAAACCTGTCCCGAACATCGTCTGTGCTTTCAATCGCCCATGCCGATGTTAGCACTCTACTCCTGCCATATATTCGATATTTTACTCCTGCCAACAAGAGTCTGGTTCCGTTATTAATACACAATGAAGTTCTTACGCGAGATATTATCAAGTTCCCAGTATGTATTTGGGGAGGACACTAAGCAATCATGATACATGTTGCACAGGAAATGTACTCCATGTCGAGTAGAAATTGTCAACACAAAATAGTAAAACTAGATAGACAGTCCATTTTTACGCAACACTATACCATGAGTTACATTTGCCTGCCTCTGGAATCGTTTGGCATGTTTGCATCGAGAAACATACTATTATTTAATCGATGGGATATCATCATTTCAGTATAACTGTCTTCATTCACCCCCAAATGGTGAATAACACCTCCAGCTCACACATACTTATAATGTAAGAGATATGTAAGTAAACGTTTTATCATTTTGTTTAAGAAATAATGTTTTCATAGGCGTGCTCAATGGTTATTTTACGCACGGCTTCGCCCTTGACCTAAAATATAAACTTTTCCACACTAACCGTGCGTAAATAACCATTGAGCACGCCTATGAAAACATTATTTCTATTTTCTTACACTACCCAAATTGATTATCAACAAAGATTATAATGTAAAGTTGAAAATATTTGAAACTTTGACAACCTTTCCCCCCTTTCTTGAAAAAAGTCGTCCACTGATGCTCCCGTCTCGGTTGGCATCGTGCCAGTGTCAGTGGACGAGTTTGTGTGGTCTCTCAAATGGCGAGTGATACTGTCAGTTGCGTCAGCTGTATGGAAATTACGTGGATATATGTCTATATTTGTGTCGCATTGTTAATCAATTTCAAGATGGAAACAACAGTTAAACTCGAGAAAGAAATTTCATCTAATAATTTATTTGTTTGTTATATTCAAGTGTTACATGTATGAAAGCGGACGTCCCATTCGTCATCCGACTTGTGAAATGGAATCTCCCAATGAACACCTGAACTTGAGGTGTGTTGATTTCACATAACCGTGCTAAAACGTGTAATAAATGCACGATTAGCTCGATGTTATTGACACAAGTGTTATAGAATTAGCATTTTATAATAGCATAGGACTAAACTGTTCAGGGTATGAACGTTTAGCTCTTTAGACATAGGTTTGAAGAAAATATCTGGTGGGCCATACCCTGCCACCCCCAACGTTTGGCTTGGAGTAAGGATGAGATCAGATTTCACAAAACGATCTATAATTACCCTTAAACTACTGATCTTCAAATGTTAAAACCTATGGGTAGCAACTACATAATAGTTCCACTTTAAGAAACATTGATGGAATCAGCTACCACAAATGGTACCAACTAAATAGAAAGTATGTATTGAAAATAGACTAAAAGGCCGCCAAAAAAAGATTGTCCGTTTTATGACGTCATAGTGACGTCATCAAGGATTTTGTTAATTTATGTTTACTGTTTTCGATAAACAAGGACCTAAATGTAAAAAAAATATTCTAGGAACCATAACCCAACCCCCATATTAGGGTTCAGAATGGGGGCGGGGTAGGGTTCCGAAAGTGTGCTATAACTACCCATAAGTTGGCGTCTGCGACTCTTAAAAAATATGGATAACATCTTCATAGAAATACCTCTTCAACAAATATAAATCGAATCTGTCATGCCAAGTGGTACCAGCAGAATTTGAAAAAATCAATTTGAAAAAATCAATATTAATGTTTTTTCTTATAATATAGACCATAAATAAAATTTAAAGATGTAGGACTAGGGAAAATTAAAGGATATTTTAGAAAATATAGGCTGCCGAAAATCGTTGAAAAGAGCAAAAGACTCATCTCGGCACTCTCTTCACCTTTTTCTAAAATGTTGAAAACTGGGGTCTACATAATGTCTGATATATTTAATAGTATTAATAGCAATAATTGTATCAGCTTACCTAATCTATTAATTTAGCTCAGATAAAAAATAATAATATTTGAGTCTTTCGCATTTTCCCACAATTTTCGGCAGCCTATATTTTGTACAACTGTTACAACTTCTTTAAATTTTATTAATGGTCTATATTAGTAAAAAACATTGATACTCACCATATTTTCTGGTGTTTTGCTGGATTATATTTTGATTTACATGTGGGTTGTGCGTCAGCAGCTTCCAACGTATCCGTATCTGTCGGCCTATCGCGTGCCGATCGTGCGGCTCCCGGAATTCGTAGAAAATCGTTTACACTTTTCTTTTAAACATTACAAGAAAACGGCTGAAGATATACAAATGAGAGAGACTTACATTTTTATAATCCTATGATACTCTAGATAAGATATATACATGGATTTTTATTTTATGGAAGCGCTTTTAAGTAAAGTATAAAAAAATGAACATGGGTATATCGCGAAAATTCCCAGCAAATTGACATCATCATTTTAGGTAAATACTTTCACATAATTTAAATGAAAATGTTTCTGGAACGGGCATCTCTTCGGGTTTAACGATCACTAAACAGAATGAACCCTCACTTCACGACACTAACAAAACAGCAGAGGTTATGAAAAAGGTATTGCGGCCACTGTAGTCTGGGAGCCAAGTTGTAAAAAGGCCTTATTTTAGAAATTTGCTCACCCCACCGTCAAGATAATTTCAATCTACACCATGAATTTCTATGACCATTGCAGGTATCATCCAGGGTGGAAGTAGAGTTCCAAAGAGGTGCAGATTTTTTTTATTGCTGCCGAAATGACACCCTACATATATTCGTTTTGTTCCACTGAACAAGTGGGTAGATGACTTTTAAACAACCCAGTCAACCTTATTTATAGCCCAGTCGGTCTGAGCTATAGTACATATTACTCATCAATAAAAGCAGTTATATAATATCACGATTTTTTTATGTAATTCAATCGTGTGGCGTCACATGGGACCATATCCAAATGTCAACTGAAAAAATACTCCATTCCAAAAAGGGGGTATATGTATTTGAATTGCTATATATCTCTTAACACTGATCCCATCTATATAAACATCAGTATTTATAGCTCAGCGCTACGTAGCGCAGTTTTTTTAATGCTTAATGTTGTTGTTGTATTCGAATCATATGGTACAATTGGGAGGTCAAATTCAAATGTTATTTGAACAAAAAAAAATCACCCAATTGAAAAAGGGGATATGTTTGAATAAGTTAACATATCTATCTTATTAATAACCCTAAGTGTCTGAAATTTATTATATTGTATTGAGTATATATGTCAGAGTTATTTACAATCAGGATTTGGTTTCTATGGAATAGTATATGCTTCAGCCGATGTAGTATGGTAAGACTACTCTAGGATATTCTGCGTCTAATAGCGATGGACGTTAAGTAGAATACAATACCACATTATGTATTGCATAATCATCTGGGACATTCCTTAGGAAATCCCCATACTCATTCTCCTACTGTTGTCGTAATTCGGCTATGTTGATGTCGTGTGCATGGAGAGGCACGTAAGGTAGTACCTCGTCATCTGACTCTGGAATGAGGTAATCATCATTGCCAAGGGTCGCCATTTCCGTGGAGCCTCGGAGGCGTGAAAGCATATGTGCTTTGATGTTTTTGGCACCTTTAATATATTCTATTTTGCATCCATATTCGGCAATAAGTACAGCCCATCTCTGGACTTTCGTGTTCTTGACCTCACCTACGAAAAGAAGCTTCAAAGGCTTTTTTGTACAAATTCAGCCCCATACAAATATGGCCGCAGCTTTTGTAAAGCATACAACACTACATAAGATTCTTTCCTGTCACTGACCGTCCTTCAATGTTGAAGATACATACTGAATAACCCTTTTACACCATCGTCACCCTCCTGGACCAAAATAGCACCTACTTCGTAACTAGACGCATCTGTGTATAGATTGTATATTCTTTGTAGAGCAGGGTAGGCTAGAACTATGTCAGAACATAATATACCTTTAAGTCTGTCAAAGGCTGTCTGTTGGTCAGGTCTCCAATATAAACGTGCATTTTTCCGTGTCAACGCTAAATGTGGACCTACTATAGAGGCATACTGTTGTACACAAGACCGATAATAACCAACCATGCCGAGTAAAGATCTGACCTCACTCACTGGAGAGGGCGGTGACATACTACTTATAACTATTCTACCAAGCGCCTCCACTCAAAGTTTCTCAAATTTGGCGATACATATCGCATGCTGATAGCAAAATACGAACGTAGCGTGCAAGATCTATGGGGCTACGTTTCGTAACATGTGTCTAATTCCGCTTAACCCGGGGTTAGGGGCCGTATGAGCCCATGTACTTCAAGATCCTCATGGTACTCATATGAACAGTCACAATCAAAGCGTGACTGAGGTACATCATTTTTAGATGACGACTCTATAACGAATATTATGGATTAAGAATACTGATCAGCGATACGGATTTGATATTTTGGAACATCATGATGTCTTGCCGGCATCATTGAAAACTGTTGACCGCTTCTCTCTTGCAGGAAACAAGCCTATGTTTATGTATACTTTTGTCTTTTGAATTTGGTGCTAATACTGTTATATGGAAATGGAATAGGTCTTTGGATTATGGACGCGGATATTCTCTAATGGACGACGGCTGGATTATGAATGACGGACTAGACGCTTGTAATTCTATCTTTTGACTTTATGGCGAAATACCATTAGCTGATATATGATAGCCCAGGAGATCGAATGAATCGGCCTCAAAGACACACTTTTTGCGCTTAAGCTGAAGGTTGTATTCCTGAGGGCGTTTGAACACAAGTTCCAGATGGTAAGCATGCTGTTTTGCATCTGTTGAGTAGATCACAATGTCTTCTGCATAAACAAGCACAAATTTGCCCGCATAATCTTTGAAAACGTCATTCGTCGCCTCTGGAAAACTGCCCCCGAGTTACAGAATCCAAATGGCATGACTGACCATTCCCACAGACCTTCCGAACAATAAAGGCCGTTTTCTCCATATCTTTCCAACCAAGCGTATTTGCCAATAACCACTGTTGAGGTCGAGAGTTGAGAAAATGCTACTACTACTAAGATAATCAAAAATGTCAGAAATCAATGGTAAAGGATAGCTATCTTTACGTACAATATATTTTAGCCTACGGTAGTCAATGCAACATCTTATGTTACGCCTTTCTTGGCTACCAAGGTGAGGTTGAAGGTCGTATCACACCTGTATCCAACATCTCTTGGATCTGTTCCTTGACAACATGTTGTTTCTTCAGTTGCAGTTTATAGGCCAGTTGTTTGATTGGTAGATGATCTCCGGTAGGTATAGTACACTTGAACCGGGGGTGTCTTCCAGTTCCAGGTTCTTTGGCAATGTCAGAGGTCATGGTATTTCTCAATTACACAGTCAATAGTTTCATGACCCGTAGTCTCTTTAACCGTGGAGCATCCAACCCCCATGCCAAATCGCACTGTTTGTAATTGGTAAGTTTTGTCAAACCACCGCATTTTGGCTGTTTCATAGTCAAGACGCGCACTCCCAAGACCGAGTGCGTCGGAACCTAAGACACACTGATGCAGTATTTCTGGTACAACAGTAACTGGAACAGGGCTAGAAACTTCAAACTTCACTTCAGTCTGTCCAATAACCTCCAATGGCGTCTCGTTGATGGCATATATAGCACCGGCTTTTCGCAAATGTCCGCGTGCTGACAACTGTTGCCACACATCTTTTCTCAACAAGGTTGTACATGCGCCTGTATCAATGAGCTGTCACTGTTCTGCCTTGTAGATTTAACTGGGTCGAGAACCTGAATGAAATTGTTTCGAAAGCTTACCTGCCTCTGGGGATTAGCATGGGCCACGTGCACTTGGAGGTTCTTGCGAACGCACACAACGCGTGGTCCTCCTGGTAGGTAGGCTTTGCAGTTGGCCTGAATGTGATTTGACGGACCGCACACTGTAAAAATTGGTGACATGTTTAACGTCTCAAAATGAAACATGATTTTGTCCCAACTTTTGGGACATGTGAGTACGTATATGTTTCATATTAAAACGGCTTCATGTTTCAAATTGAAACACGTGTCCTTTTCATATGAGCTAATGATGTCTCAATATGAGACACGTCTTCAATAAGCACGTGTTCGTTTGAAACATGTAACGTTCTACATTTTGAAACGTGTTGTGTATACATGTCTCAAGCTGAAACATGTTAGAGCCGACTACATGTTTTAAAATGAAACGTCTAAGCCCAAACATGACTTTGTCCCAACTTTTGAGACATGTCACAAGTGAAACGGATCTGTACATGTCTCAAACTTGGAAGTATTTCAAAACAGTCTACATCCCATTACGTGTTTCAGGAGACTGTCAGCCTAGCATGTGCATGATACCGGTACTGAAATGAAAATATTCATCAAAAATCAACATGCATCAAGTTTTATTCTCTTATATTCGTTGGAAGTCAAACTCAGCTGTAATGAACAAGCAATAATCATATACAGAAACACATAAAACAGACTGCTCCTCAGGTTAACTCAAACCTAATAATGATTTCAAACAGATGCATGATTGGTACATCAGAATCCCTGATGTGAACCCCGTTACCATAGAGTGAAAATTGTTCATATAGCAATAATGTGCTCAAGGTTTGATTCATTTATATCACTGATTCACACTTAAAAGTTAAAGATACATGTAATTTACTCAACTTGCCATATTGGTCCGTTGACACGACATTGTCTGATCTGTGATAAAGTATTATCCCATATTGTATTCCATGTCTAATCCGGCACACTGGAAACATTTTTGAACATGGGTACTATATTACTTAGGCCTACAAATATGGAATTGCTGAATGATACTTCCTTTGTTGTTTTTCCTGACATGCCCTCGCGATTAACTATTTCTGTTTCGGGGTGGCTGAAATTTCATTCCATTTTGGGGTATGGAATACGGATCGCAGATGATTATTAAAATCAGGGCTGGAGGGCTGGATTCGTCTCGAGTTTTGCAACAGTGATCACATTGTGGGATGAAGTAGAAACATTGTTGACACTAAACACTATTCAATATTCCAATACGTATGAAAAATAATGTCCATTCTGTCTCCTTCTGATTTATATATGCCACTAAGGCCGAATCCCGTCCAACGCTGTAATGACGTAAGTAATCGTATTGACTCTGTTAAAAAAACTCCTGGTGCGCTACACATTCACAATTCAAAATACTGAATGTACCTTTGATCACACGGAGAACACAGTTGTTACTTCTTTCAGTGCTGCTCACATTAGTGCCCCATGAGTGTCACTTTTATTCTGGCAACATTGCTATGTATTTTGTTGGTGTGTCGTAATATGACCATATGTTTTGAGCGAATACTCTTAAATTCAAAATGTCGGCCATGTAGGGTTCCAGTGAAGAGCCAAAATTTGGGCTGGGAAAATCTTACAAAAAAATCGAACAAAAATGCATATTTGGAATATGAC
Source organism: Hanleya hanleyi (assembly GCA_036873755.1). Taxonomy (NCBI): domain Eukaryota; kingdom Metazoa; phylum Mollusca; class Polyplacophora; order Lepidopleurida; family Hanleyidae; genus Hanleya; species Hanleya hanleyi. The sequence continues at coordinate 70,152 of JAVTVY010047192.1, read as the reverse complement.
GTAACTGTGGAGTCTTCAAAGCGGTCATCTCGCAATTTTTTTTCCACACTTTTTAGTTAAGCTGATGTTGTGAGAAGTTTCAGACCTCTATCTCAATGAGCAAAGACATATTTGGAAGGAGAGGGGTAGAGTGAAATGGCGCCTGGGCAGGCCTCAAATACTCTAGGCCTGGTTGAGTTAAATTGTTATGCAAATAATTCAATTAAAATGCTCAGTCGATTAATTCACAATACCGACATATATCTTCCAGGTCGCTAAAGACCAGAAATAAATATCCGAAAGCCAGTGGTAATCATATCTTTGTTTGCAAATTGCTAAAGCTCTCTGTCGAACTGTGTGAAGACGACCTGGTATCTAATTCCATGCATGAGACAGCACTATCCCTTTTGTACTCCGCTTTTCTTGACACATGTCGTCATGCAACTCGGTTGCACGTGTTTCAGCGTTGATGTTTCAAACAGCTTTTCGGACCGTTATAGTGAGACGCCAGCGCGAGTGAAACATGTCACAACCCTCAAATAGTTGCATCGTTACGTCTATGAGACATGTTTTTGTGGAAAAATAGGGTGAACCATGTAGCATTATGAAGCATGTAACATGTTACCATCTCAAAATGAAACGTTAAACATGTTTCCTCTTTTTACAGTGCACCGGAAAGAAACTGGCCTATTGTCGCACTGAAGGCATTCACTCCTGTTCATTGGCACACATTGGAACCGTTGACGTTGTCACCATTTCTCTGTATCTGCCGGGTGATTTCATCCCGCAAACGTCTAATCTCCGCCGCGATTGCATGACTGTACACTTTCTTCTTGACGTGCGAGGTTACTAGGGCCTCGTGCTTCATTTGCGGAGTTTTGTGACGAGCCGACTTCCATAGGTTCATGCTCAGTATAGGTATATTCATAGTCGCCAACAGTTCTGCTCTGGCCGTCTGTTCATCGACGTATTTCATGACCTCATTGAAATCTGTAGCATGTTTTGGTCATTAATATTTTCCATGCCAGCGTTTTGTCAAAAAGGTAGCGGACGTATGCCCGTAAAATTAACCGTTTAGCGTCATCCGATACGATAGGGTAAGCTCGCCTGGCAAGTTCCTTAAACCGTCGATTAAAAGCACTGATTGCTTCACTAGGTGTCTGGACAACAGTGTCAAGCTCACCTTTCAATGGTCCATCTTTTTCAGCGGACACAAATTGGGTGGTCACGTGAGCACGTATGTCGCTCCACGTTGTAGTCTCTGTTTTTATCACTGAGAAAGTGTTCAATCTCTCTATGGAGTGATCAGAGGGAGGTCCATGCCGCTATTTGAACCGGTCCCCCTCTAACGCCTTGTTAGGTCTGAAGTGCCACGGTGCAATCATCCAGTCACTCTCTCATCTCACTCCTTCACACTTTTGTATAGAAGAAATGTGGTCCTTTACCTGCTCTCTTTGCAATCGAAGAATGTCCTTGACCTGAATATCAGTCCGCAGATTGTCCACAAGTTTCGTGATGCCTTGAGCAGTGGCCTGGGGCTCCTGCACTTTCACTGGCTAGGTCATTTTTTCCAAAAGTTAGCACTCTCAAGTGTCATCGGTCGATCCTTTGAAGCAGTCGTCTAATGATGTTGTAGTTGTATCCAGAAATTTTCTTTATCCTGGCAAGCCCACCAATGTAGAAGCTTCGGTCACTAAGACCACAAGGGCTTGTGCGCGATTTTAGATATCATAACGCAATGTGGTCTGTTGACTCGGGTGATAGTGTCTACATATCTCAGATAGATTCCAGTTCGGCCACGAGATTTCTCGAAAACTTGATAGCCTCTTTACATGAGACAGGATACAACAACGAAAGAGTCCATGTCTGTTGAATATTAAGCCGATTTATTGTATATTCATTCCACCTAACTCAGGAATGATCGGCGGCATTCGGCAGGCAGACCATACAGCTTAACATCGGACCATTTGTGAATGTCTTACAAACTGGAGACGGTACATCTATCATCGAGACATGATGGGGAAGTAGTCTGCCTGAACACATCGACCGTCCCTATACGTACAATTCTAGTATATTACAGGCGCAATCTGACACGTCAAACTCTCAGTACATTTGTGACATTTCGCTCGGCTATCTGTCTCATTTCTAAACATACACATCAGACTTGGGATTCACAAAGTACAAATTCAGTGCAATTACTTAACCATCTTCTATGTTAACCTATATAAATTGAAATTATGTAACTGCTTATGTTTTACAAAACCTGACCTAAAAGGTCATGAAACGGAATCCCGGGGATAGCTTGAATGGTGGCTAAGAAATTCTATATTTCACAGCGTGTCAATTGAACGAAAAATGAACTCTCTGAAAGACGGATGTATATGTAATTAAAGATTTATATCCCTTAAATATTGTCTAATCTGCCTAGACTTCATTTCCGACTACTCCACACTATTGATAGAGAAACGTCGTGTCAGCATTTTTTTCCTCATTATAATCGATCACCATAAGTAGGGGCCATATAAGAATTACTGATAGAAATAAAATGCTCTCTCCCGCAAAGACGATATAGATATAATTACACTTCAATGATTATTGATTATTGTGTATGAGTAAAAGTAAAAGTGTTCTTGTATATTAACCGTATGATATCACATGGTCTGTGTTCAATTTACAAATGACCACAAATAGATAGGTTCTATGGTGTTACGGGAGATTGAATGATGCCGGGGAATATTCAGTCCAGTTTCACAATTCGAGTGTACCACGTCAGAAAATTAATAGCAGGTAGGATAGGTCAAACATGGCTGTTAAAGACAATCATCGCCGAGCTGCTGAGCTGATTTCTAGGTTGGTGACCTAAAGTACCTTCCCCGAACGATCACTTGGGTAATGCATTGAAAAGAGCTTTGCTAATCACAGAATAACAAAGTTATACGATATAAATCACTCATGTGTGGTAGGTCAGTACACTGTGAACAAGCTGTGGTGACAAAGTGCCAAAAAATCACCAGTAACTAGCTCCGTTTTCCTACTGCTCTTCTTTTGACGAAAGCGATGATATCAAGAAAACGTCACCACTAGTGGTATTGTGCGTTCCGTTCTGACACTAACCCATACTGCTGATTTTCCTTATCGTCACCAGTTTCCCCGTCCCCTTAAACTACCTATACTGGTGACGTTTGTTAAAATCATCGTTTAGGTCTCCGAGATGTGATTCCACTGCTGGTGACAAATTATTGAATCACCGATCATATCTTGGCGGTCAGTCTTTGATGTCAACGGTCGATGCGCCGGTAGAGATAAATGTTCTCGCGGAGGAACGGGTCTTTCGCTTATCGGGATTATCGGTGACGCGCAGACGATACCAGTGTTAAACTATCAATATCTGCTGTTAATCACCAAATATGAGCGGAAATCAGCATGAAGGGTCCATAAGTACAAATACGTTGCGGATCCAATCACATCTGCTGAGTAAAGCTGTTCTATACGAAGTTGGTTCATGTATCATGAAATAATAACGAAAACTTGAGGCGAAGTACGATATGACCTACTAAATATTTACGACGTTTACAAACTGGCGGGTTATATCTGGCCAATGGCAGAATTCTCCGTATTGGTGAGGGGTGGTGAGGCGAGCTGGGGAGAGGTGGCGGTGGGGGTGGGGGGCGTTACCCTGCCGCTTTCCATTATAGCTCATCGGATCATTGAGACATTTTAAGCCTATTATCATATTCCTAGGCCGGGATATATTGTTCAGAATTCGAAGTCGTAGTTTGATATCTCAAGGTGATTCGGTGTCTTTAATTTTATAATTCTCGCGAACACACACACGCACGGTTATCAAAACAAAAACAGATTAAGTGTATTTGTCATAATTAATGTTTGGTCGGGGGAATTAGTATTATGAGAGGCCTATATGTATGTAGAAAAAAGTCCAATCTGATTAAAAACTACCCTGATTATCAAACGGTAAAACTAGAGAACGTTTTACGCCGTGAAAACGTACACAACGAAGATATACAGCACAGAATATGGGAATTATTAGACTCGTCCTCCTGGTGACGAGGGCGATGTCATACACAGGTTGTATTCACAGATGTGGATTTGAGGGGAGACCGGCAATTGACATAAAGGTTCATAAAAGACCCCTGTTCCGGATATATATAATTGGTGTATAATAATCTCTTTATTTCATTTATTACAATGTAACATTGTCGTGGTTTCCTGTTAATAATATAAACTGAACAGCTAAGACATATTAGAGAGACTACATGCTCTTGCTGGAATGGTCATTTGACGGTGACAAAGAATGTAATTTTTTCTGAAATCGCATCACAGCCATAACACCGATTTGTCGTCGGTCTTTAACACATCTGAGAGAGCTACAAGAGACAATCATTGTTAATTTTCTCGCTCGTCATGATGGTGATTTTGATAAACTTCGCAAGTTTTGTTAACTATATATTACGGAAAGAATCAGCCATATTTTGTTAAAACAGGTGTTTTATTGTTTTCTACTTTCTTGTGTAATTCCGTAAATCAACGACCCTTCTCCCTACACACAGCCACTGTTTTTCGTTCTCTGTTTGTCTCAAACATTCGCTATCTACGTCCAGGTCAAGGTAGTGCACTGAGGACCCCTCGTGGAGAAGAAGTCAGTGTTGACAAGTGGATATGGCAAATCACTTATCTATATTAACTGTTACCACATTTTCACCAGGGACTACATAGCAAACGGAGACTAGTGTTAATATTTGATCGTTACGCACTGGACATATTTTGACAAATTAACGGTCGGAGCTACGCCTCCCCCCCCCCCGCCCGAAAACTACAAAAACATATGTATTGAGGGATCAGCTAACAATGTGATTCCACGTAGGAATAATGTCTTCAATTGATATACATGTAAAATAAATGAATGTGAATTATAATTTATATTACACTATACTATAATTATATAATTCACACGATTCATTTATAGGTGTACGAAACTGACCATCATCTGTTCATGTGATTGAGCGTATACTGTTTAAGTTGGATATATATATCTAAAATCAGACATTATCGCCTGGAGTGCACCACGTGACGTGATGTGTTATAGGTCGGATTTGTATGTGTTAAGCCAGACATGTGTTAAAAATGAAGCGGGCATTCTCTCTCGTCGACTTTATGACAAAAGAGATGATTACAATTTCGACATCGTAAACTATCCCTTTCTGGACAGTAATATTCCAGTGTGACCTGCATATGGCGTATACATATCTCGCTTAGTAGCATTTGCTAGATCATGTGTTAAATGTGATGATTTTAACCAACGTCACAAAACATTGTTGAAGAAACTTATAAAACAGGGCTATTCCATCAAGCGCCTCCACTCAAAGTTTCTCAAATTTGGCGATACATATCGCATGCTGATAGCAAAATACGAACGTAGCTTGCAAGATCTATGGCGCTACGTTTCGTAACTTGTGTCTAATTCCGCTTAACCCGGGGCTAGGGGCCGTATGAACCCATGTACTTCAAGATCCTCATGGTACTCATATGAACAGTCACAATCAAAGCGTGACTGAGATACATCATTCTTTAGATGACGACTTTACAACGAATATTTTGAATATGAAATAGGTCTTTGGATTATGGACGTGGATATTCTCTAATGGACAACGGCTGGATTATGAATGACGGACTAGACGCTTGTAATTATTTCTAATTGTGCACTCGGATGTTTATTATGAGGCATCGAAATAACCACAATTGATCACTGAATATATTGTAATCAAAATATTCGATTTAAGATTAACGTGGTGACATCACTAAGGGTAGTTTCCAAACGTCAGCTGAAAATCGAATTTTCTCACTTTTTACCTGCGGCACGCAGGTCTACGGGAGGCTCGCGTTGTTGTTGTTCTTGTTCTTGTTGTTCTTCTTGTGACTTTTTGAAATACGCATGCGTAAAGAGAGTGTGATCTCTGCCACATTTTTCTTCTCAACCACCGATCTCACATGACAACCCTGCCTTCAGGCACGTTTGAATTCATTTGCAACAATATTCGGACCGTGGCATGAATTATTGCTTCGTTGATTTGCGTTCACACTTCAATTCTCCTACGTCAGTCGCTTAAAAGCTGTCGATCGACACATCATCTTTGGCTTCAGATATTATCATTTTCACCGAACAGTATGTACATGTATATTCACTTTGAGATCCTTTATTTGCTTATATACCAAGGAAGATGAGTCGCAACCTTATCAGTGGTTCAGCTAATTTGCATACAGTCATAGTCTACTGTCTTAGTAAGTAGAAAAATAAGTTCTCTACTTCTAGTAATCATTTTATCTAGCCTACCCAATCTAGATAATTCACAAATTGGTGAAGAAGTAGACAAGTAACGCATTGTCATTATCATTAACATCGGATAATACTTGGTATCAAATTATAGATCATGCATCATGAAAACGCAACTATTACGTTTTAGAATTAAGGGAACAACTCACCAACTTTCGCTGAATAAAGATGTTTAACTTATAGAAATGACAATTTGGTATGATGTTTAACTTTACCCTCAAACAATTCGCATATATGAAAATATGTTTTGAAAGGAAGAATAATTTAACCCTCTGTGGGAATCGAAACAATGACAGAAAATAAATACAGAAATGACTATTTAGTATTTAATGAGGTAGACAACCCTGTTAGCGAACAATACGTCATAGTTGTGCAGTTATATTGTGGACTTTCGGTTACACGCATGAAATTCAGTGCATAGCTATTTTGAATGATCCTCTTTCGAAACACTCTATCCTCATTCTCGCAAGCCAGGGCCTTGCTTCGCTGGTATTGATGTTCCCGTCCTCTTCGGCAATCAGACGCCTTTTAGATTAGCAAAAATCACTCCCGTAAATTCAATACTTATGTATATCAGCAGACAATGGGCAGAAACATATATCATTCTCTCAAGTCAGAGCCCATTTCTGCTAGAATTTATTGGTTCTACACTTCACAATTTACGTTACTTTGTCAATCAGTTTTACGAATGGAATCACGTCATATATTAGTAGATACTAACAAGTGATCTGTTTGACCTCGTTGTCAAATATCGAATATCAGGACTGTCACAGGCCTCAATTTGAATAGTAAAAAGTGTCATTATACATCTTGTACAGTTCGATAAATCCTTCAACCCCATTCCATAGTGTCACAGATCAAAGTGATAGACCTGATACTAAATTCATTGAAAATTAACTTTGAAGAAAAGATAAATTTTCCATTTTGCTCGGCAAAGTAAGCGAGAAGGGAGACTAAAGAGCGTATATTTTCGCGCTATGACTAAATCCTTGAAATTTATTAATAATTGAAAGCCTTTTTGATTTGCATAAATCAACGGGTGAACCGAATGCTTTGAAACTTGGCATACACGATACTTGTACCAAGACATTGCCAAAGCGATCATTGTGAGTTCGTCTGTCATAGACGAAGCGGACCAGTCAAAATCGTTGGATTTTGAACGGGGAAAGTGAATATATATGACATCAGACCTATTACGCAATTCCTACAATTGTGGGTTAGTAGTTGGAAATTACTTCCCTTGGCATGAAAACACTGGCAGATGGCGCTTTTTTTTATACAATTACCACTACCTCTGCTGATATGCCTTTCACTGTATTATTGCCACTGCCGCAGGTTTTGACTACAATGTAGTCATTTCTCACTTGTTTCTTTATGCTATAATAGTGAGCCAAACTTAATTAAACTTCATCATGCGTCCAACCATTGTACAATGATATATTTTAGAAGATATGGGTGCTCTTGTTTGAAGACTTCCGGAAAATGGATGGTTATATCCATTTCTCGGTAAATATTAAAGTTTAAGTTTTTGGGCTACTCAGTATCCATATCATCATATGATCGTAACAATTATTCCTAAGGCCTATGCATACTGCGTAAATACTAATCTCTCATATATTAAGGTATTCAAAAATAAAAATTTTATTGGAACATCTCAAATTACAAAGATTGTTTTTCTGTGTTCATATGAATATTTACTTTTAGATAAAATCGTGATTAACGAGGCTGATATAATCCCAATTAGAGGACACGTTAAACGAACGCTGATATCTTGTCTTCTTAAAAACTTGTTTCCAGAAGTACAGTACTTTTGTATAACGCTCTCATTTCACCCTATACTCTGTTGATACCATCTTCATTAACAGACGTTTTACCTGAAACATAGAAATATAGACCGTGAGCCAATAATCGAAATTCTTCCCCCCCCCCCCTCCCACTTCTCGGGGAATTGTGTAAAATATATTTTTCTGAGGTAGCTTAATCCATGTCTTTTTTGATATCTGCTTGTTTGCCAGTGGAATATTGGTGAAATAGAAGTAGAGGCCAGACAAAATGTTTGGGGTCTTGTCATTTCAACAGACAAAAACCTGAGCCCTTGTCTTTTTCGTTTTGTTTGTCAAACTCAAGGCTTTAGATCAACGTGCTTGTTTTAAACCGAGCATTTTCACATCTTAGCGGTAAGTTACAATAGTAGTGGTAAGTTACAACCCCCTAGCTAAAGGGGCAAGAAAAATATTTAGAGGGCCATTTCGTCCCCCCCCCCCGCCTCTCCACCGCCTAAATATATTTCTTGCTAGGTACTTGAAACTTACCACACTATACCCTTGGGCCAAGCTCTCTTATTGCCTCTAGTTTTAACGTGATTTCGTTTTATCGCATTTGGTCATCTCCCGTTCTTCTCGCAATTTCTTTTCGGCTGTGGAATCGTTCTTATATTTTGCTTATTGAATACTAGTAGTTGATACTCGCAGTATTGATTTGTGTGCATTTAGATACTCCAGAAATCATCATGCTCATCTTGATCATGCATCATTGATGTGACTGAAACGATCACCGATACACAACGAGGAAAATCATTCTTTCGCTGCTCTTCCAATAGTTTTATTGCAAGAACGTATTCAAAATGATCGTAACCCCTCAAGTAAAGTTTCCATCAAATGAAAGACCATTGCCAACTGTGTCGGAAAATATTTATTGTAATTGTTTACGATTTTATTACACAGAGTAAACTGCAAATAAAGCATGGTATTCTATGGTGGTCTGTTGCAATCATATTTAGGCCCAGTGACGTCACACTGCCTTAATACATATATTTCAAACTTTGTATGCACTTTCCAATGCTTAATTCAAGCTTAAGGTGTGTACACTTTGAGTTTCAACACACTCGCGGTTCCAATGTGCATGTTTCACCAAAATCTGGGAGATGGTAACTCGTAAGGGTCAAGTCAATTTGAATCTTGCATTTAATTTTCTCGAGTTTGGTGAAACATGCATATTGGAACAGTGAGCCTGTGTTGAAACTCAAAGTGTACACACCTTAAGCTTGATTCAAACATTGGAAAGTGCATACAAAGTTTGACATATATGTACTAAGGCCGTGTGACGTCACTGGACCTAAATATGATTGCAACAGTCCATCATAGAATACCATGCTTTATTTGCAGTTTGCTCTGTGTAATAAAATCGTAAAAAATTACAATAAATATTTTCGACACAGTTCGCAATAGTCTTTCATTTTATGGAAACTATACTTGAGGGTTTACGATCACTTTAAGAGTTGGATTTTGAATTTCCGATATCCTTTCCCCCTCTTTGAGCTTTTTAAATGGCAGTTGTTAAACATGGGTCATCGAGTCTGTACGCAATTCCACTTTCCGATTTCGGTGTGAACACATCTTTGGAAACTAGAAATAATGTAATCTAATCTGATTTATACCAGTTATGGATCCATGTCGTCATGCGGAGCATAACATTCTAACGTTCGGATTTAGCTCTCTACTGACATCGGACAGACTTAGAATTGTTTTCCTATAAAGCTGCCAATGCCGCTTTCAGCTTGTGTCAGGTGAATATAATTGTTAGCATCTTGACAAAAATTCCACTCGAGATTCACATCCCGGTAAAGTATCATGTTTTAATTTTAGGAAAATCTCATTTGTATATAAAAAGGTCATCAGATCTAGGACCATAAATATTTCTATTTCAGTTGAAATGCCTGTTCCGATGAAGTTCTCATCTAGAACTATTTTTGTCCAGTGACACTAGATTTGTGGTGTTTTTTTAAAAATATCAATACAGGTGCATCTATGGGAAACTAGTATCTGTTTTTGGCGGCAACTGCTAATCAGAATATAAGAGCAAGATAATTTTCCAATGGAATTCATTATGTTATAATTATTTCGAACATTGAATAAGTGGAAACTCAAAATTATATGTCTCCAGTAGGCCCCTATTATCTTATCCTTTTTTTTATTTCAACATTTTTTCTCAAACAAACAATGACAAACATAAAACAAAGACAAAAACATACTGCTCACCACTACACATCACTGACGTACCAGCTGTGTGTAGAGCTGACTCGTTCTCAAATTAAAGAAAAACAAATTGATATCAATGACCGGCTTGATCATCTCATCTATGATACATGTACTGACACATTGGCGGAGCAAAAAAAAAATACTGGCATACAAAAATGTTGCTAAGCCTAAAAATATGGCATGAAATGATGGTGAATTTTTACATCTTATGTGGTCAATTAACGTTATCTTTAAATAAAAGATGTAAGGAAGACGAACGTCTTTCAAATTTACTCCATTCTGCGTTTTGTCTGTATATTCATTTCTCTAATTCATATATAATTTTCACTTCGGACTGTTTATCTTTAAAGTTTGAAAGACGCTTGTTGAATTTATACTTATATACTTGAAATTTGATAACAACGAATACAAAATGAGTATTCTATACTGAGGCAATTGTGAACCAAGTAAAACAAGGTCGATCGAAAGATCAATAATTACCCCAGCTTCTGCCATTAGCTAAGATTTTGTTAAATTCCAAAATGGTCCAGAGTGAACACATACCCAAAAGAGGTGTAACATCGTTTCAGGGTATACTTTACAGTACAGCTTTGATCCTTCTGCATTGATTAGGCATCCCTATGGGTGCCTTATGTGTTTGTCAGTTTCTACTTCATTCTTCTATCGCTTCTTCCGGCTCTTCTTTTCCCCGCTTTTCAATTCCGTCGGATAACTTTTGAATGCCTTTGTCAACCAAGTTAATATTTGAGGTGCGTATTAGTCCTGCCTAGGGGAAGACACCTATTGTTTTTCAGCGCTGTCCGAAACTGGAAACTGGGTTTTCATCTACAAATCTCCTTATATGCAAATTTCCCTTTTGTTCAATCTTTTCTGTCGGATAACTTCCTAATGCCTTCGTCAATATAAACTTCAAATTTGTTGTGCATATTGCTCCAGTCCAGGGGAAGACATCTATTGTTTTTAAGCTCTATCCGAGACTGGATACTTGCGTTTCTTTCTACAATTTTTGTTATATGTAAATTTCCATCTGGACCTATGGTAAAGTGGCTGACTGATTTTGGGTACAAATTTTCAAATTCTCATTTGCATTGAGAGCACATCAGTAATTGGTTCACAGATGTGACTGTCAAAATAGTCTGAAGCCATTTGCATATAAAGTACATACAGTTCCTGGTTTACAGCCATGTAATTCAATTGTGTACAGTATTGTGATTTGGGGCCTTGGAACAGGTACATTTATATACATTTCTCCCACAAATGAATTAAACAGTGGCCTTGTTGATTTTAAAGCCACTGACATAGATACATTAATTCAAGAACATCTCAGTGACAAATCTAGGTAGGGGTTACAGGTAACAAGACCATGCGATTGTTTCTTTTTGTGCTGATCCAACTATAGGTGGCGACACATTGGGGCAAAGTTAAAATTTAATTTCCGGACATTAATTCCTGAAAAACTAAACAGATTTGTATCGAGCATGTAGATTTAGCTGCGGAAATCTCAATATAGGGATCTAATTGATGTTTGTGGATGTCCGTGTTTCTGTTCCTGTCCCTGTTCTTATTCCTGTCCCTGTCCAAAAAATTTGTTTTAGACTTATAAAATTGTTCCTGTCCACAGCTTTTCGGTCCCACGCTCCTGAAATAAGTGCCGCCCGACCCCCCACAACTCTCGTATATTCCGGGACATTATATGATGCTACAATTATTCAGTCTATGCGCTACCCTCGGGAGGATGTCTCCACCCCTGGGGCATCAAATGTTACACAGCCTCTCAGTCTGATGTGGTACTAACCTACCAATGATATGAAATGCAGTGTATATTGTTTATACACACACATGCCGAATCACCTACAATATATTCATTTATATTAATTACTAATAGGTTGATGACATTATTTTATTTCAAAAGTACAATATGGAATAACCGGCGGGTGTTTCCGCAGTACTGAATCCCTGTTAGTTTTGAAGTTCGTGTCACCTTAAATGAAGGACACCATTTCCTCTAAGTTTGCTATCAAATCATTCTATTCCACACCATATGATTTACCCTAAAGCTATTGTACGAATCATGTTTCATTTCAGATGTATGACATAAAATAACTGGCGGAGAAATCCCCGCAGTACCGAATCCCTGTTAGTTTTGAACTTCGTGTCGCCTTAAATGAAGGACACCATTTCCTTCAATTTTGATATCAAATAATTATATTCCACATTATACGATGTACCCTAAAGCTTTTGCAGGAACCATTTGTGTCCACACATGTAACTTACCATATTAAAGATTCTGCTTGGAATTGTTTTTCGTGCCATTCGGCTTCGAGGTTTTGAAAACCTTATGGATTCTTCTCAAATTTAGTGTGTGGGTAGCTTGCCTCAATATCTGGCATGAATTTTTTTTCCTGCCCATTCGTGTATATGTGGCGCCACCTGAAGGCTAAGTTAAAAGTACTTTCAGAAAATAACTTCTGAAAACCTGGACCGATTCTTTCCAAATTTGGTATGTGGGTACGTCGCCTCAATATCTTGCTTGACATTGTTTTTCATGTCGATCCACGCACAGGTGACGCGTATGTGGTTTGGTATGTGGGTCTCGCTTGGGATTGTTTTTCATGTCGACCAACGCGACGTTAAACCTCAATTCTCTCTCTCTTTTCGTGTCGATCTGGATGTAGGTGGCGCCACCTGTGGGCCAAGTTACCATTTTGGTAAACTTGAACAGATTCAGTTTTCTATTTCCAATGTCGAGGGATCTTGCCTCAGGATCTTGGTTAGGATTGTTGTTTATGCCTATCTGCCAATACGTTGCGCCACATGTCGGTCGAGGTAAAATTGCATTTTCGGACAGTAAATGTTGAAGACCCGAACGGATTCTTTCCAAATCTGGTATGTGGGTACCTTCCGACAAGTTATCTTTTGGGAATATTTTTGTGCCGATTCGCCTACAGGTGGCACCACCTGGGGTCAATAAAATTGTTTTTTCGTAAGTTTTATGTTTTACTCTTCACAAATAATGAATGTTTCCTTTATATTAACATGCAATATGGCTAAGAGGTAGTATTTCTGTGGATAAAATTATATTGGGCTGGGGGCGGGGGCAACTATTACAACACATATAAGGGAAGTGGGAAGAGGTACCGATATACTGGCAGAGCCACATGACTTCACAGTATAGTCTTCCGGTTAACCTATTCTAAAGCACATACCAACAATCTAACGATTCGTGATATGTGTTGTATCTCAGGTACGCTTTTATTTTACCTGTTCATGTGGCAACTTTGATGATATGACCACACGGCCCCTAGCACCGGCATAAGCGGTATTAGATACCAATCTAGAGAACTATGATGGAAATTACAAGCGTCTAGTCCGTCATTCATAATCCAGCCGTCGTCCATTAGAGAATATCCGCGTCCATAATCCAAAGACCTATTCCATTTCCATATAACAGTATTAGCACCAAATTCAAAAAGACAAAAGTATACATAAACATAGGCTTGTTTCCTACAAGAGAGAAGCGGTCAACAATTTTCAATGATGCCGGCAAGACATCATGATGTTCCAAAATATCAAATCCGTATCGCTGATCAGTATTCTTAATCCATAATATTCGTTATAGAGTCGTCATCTAAAAATGATGTACCTCAGTCACGCTTTGATTGTGACTGTTCATATGAGTACCATGAGGATCTTAAAGTACATGGGTTCATACGGCCCCTAGCCCCGGGTTAAGCGGAATTAGACACATGTTACGAAACGTAGCGCCATAGATCTTGCACGCTACGTTCGTATTTTGCTATCAGCATGCGATATGTATCGCCAAATTTGAGAAACTTTGAGTGGAGGCGCTTGGTGGAAATGCTCTGACAACTCGAACATTGGTAATTGGTGAGCTGTTTCGCTGTGACAACTCGTACACTGGGTATTGGTGAGCTGTTTCGTCGTCAGATGAAAATGACGACGTTCTGAACAATTTAACTCTGCTTACAAAGGAATACATATATAGAACAAAGCTGAATGATTCAAAACTAAACTTAAAAGCATTAATGCTGATATTCAGCTGTTCTTACAAAGCGGAACTCTATACAGCAAATGTAGAAGATCAGATGGATAATTTCACAAAAAATGGGCTCTGTTCCACCATTATTTTAGAAAACTCAAGTGAACTGAGTGCCCTATCAGAGATATTATTATTACTTAGTTAATTGGTATTAGTATAAATATAGCAGTATGCATAGTGGAGAAACAAGAATCCTATTTTGTTTTTAGTTCACGGTATTTTGAATACTGAGGTAATACATTATTGATGTAGCAGAAGTAGATGCATGTGTACAACCTTTCAGGAATATTTATTATGTACGTGACTGAGTAATGTGGCACCAGAAAAATGAATAAAAATATTATTAAAAAAACAACAAAAAACCATGCAATATGGATGCCTTCTCGATCGTATTCGATCGACTGTATCTAGTTATGTTAGCAAATATATTTGTAGTGAGTATATGATTTACAATATGATAATGGAACCGTAGGAATTTAACATCGTTATAGTGCATGTCTTTACATCAAGGTTAATTTTACACCAATGTTCATCACTAAATGTCAGTCTCATTGCACTCTCTTATTTCAAATTGGCGTTCGACTAGATACATGTAGAAGTATTGCTAATTAAGATTTATGAAAGAGCTTACAACCTGTGTTGATTCTGATCAATGGGAAGATATTTGGAGAAATAAAGGGGTTATAGAAACCTTTACTAAATTTGTCAATGTGTAGTTTTTTTGCTGCTTCTCTCAGTGATTTGATGATACCAGGGAATTCAAGGACATTTGTACGATAGGAGTAAATCCATGTACGTGTAATTGCAAAATCCGTATATGACATATAATTTCCCTCCTCGTCTAATGAACCGTTTAGCAATTTGGCTCCAGCCTTGAGCCAGCATTTATAAAAATATGGTTTGCCATTTGACGACATTTTGTCATTTTGCCATAAAAATTCTTTTCGGAAAGCTGAAGGTGCGGGTTCTGTATAAGTCGCATTTCTTTCAAAATCACTCCACGCACGCAACACTTCTCTACAAAAGGGTGTTGTCACTAATTTATTTAAGGAAGTTTCTAGAGCGAAAAAATCCCTAAAAGCAATCTTTCCCTATTTGTGTACCGTTTAATAGTCACCGTAGGCAAGAAATATTCTTGAAGGGATACTCAGGCCTCCATCCTTTACATCTTTAACCGCCTGTCTTCTAGCTATTTTATCGGGGTTTTCTTTCCAGACAAAGTTGAAGCAGCTCCACTGGAAGGAATCTATTACTGAATGGTTTAATTTAGTTTACAACAATGATTTCGAAATTAACACCTTACCGGTGGGGGAGAGATAAACCTCCTTGACCATAATTTCATTGACATTTCAATGGACTTTAATTTATCCTAATGATTTTGCTGGACCCATTTCTCCTATATTTAAAGTGAACTCTGGACCTTGCAAACAGAAGGAGCTCTGTGACCAATCAAGCTGCCATTTCAATTTGTATATTTTAGCGCTGTTCTTTTCGGAACCTATCCATTTTTAGACCTGTAAACTTGGCAAAGATATCGAAAATATCCAAAAGATTTGTTTAAACTTTTCTGAGATCCATCAAGGAAAATTGTTGTATCATCTACATATTGGGCTAAAATAAATTTCATCTTGTTAATTCTTCTTCCATTAATATTTTTGCTGTTTCTGGGTAAAACTACTAGTATTTCTACGCAGAGTAAAAATAGATACATGGAGAGAGGATCACCCTGGCGAAAATCGCGTAACACCTGGAAAAGGGAAGAAATAAATCCATTGGCAAGCACAGAAGATTGTATGTTCTTATGAAATATTTCCACCCATTTTCTCAAAAATGAAAGATTCCATCGTTTATTGTATGAAGTTCCAGTCAACCGAATGATTTTTTCGAAGTCAATCAAAAGAACCATTCCCGGGATCTGATTTGTTTCGATATGTTGCATTATGTCATAAGTTAATCTAGCTGCTTCTCCAATAAAGCTCCCGGCCGTAAAACTTTCCGATCTTCACCAATAATATCAGGCAAACATGTTTTAATACTTTGTGCGATAGCAGCAGACAAAATCTTATACGATACATCCAACAATGTCATCGGTCTCCATTTTTTAAATAAATGTTTGAGCTTGACGTCTCAACTTTTACAGGTTATTGACACCTGTTTTTGCGTCACTGAAGGTTCCCATGAGTTAAAGGAGTAATGTAATGATTTTATCAAATATTCACCGTCTCTCCATTTTTTTTTATATAATTCGGCAGTATAACCGTCCGACCCAGGGCTCCTATCATTTTTTCATGGATTTTAAAGCAGCTAGAATTTTGGGGGAATTAAGGTATCCTTCTAAACTTGTCTGTGATAATTTTGGTACATTCAGGCTTTCGAAAAGTTGTTCCAGATTTATTGGACTGATATCTTTTTGTGTAATTACAGTTTTCTATAAAATAGTTTAGTTTCATTCAAAATATCTTCCTGATTACTTAAATCTTCTCCACCAGTATTTCCATTCTAGTTATGGATTTGTTCAAGAAATTTCTCTGTTCCATGCTGAGAAAATAGCTAGTTGGTTTCTAACCTTTGTCAGCCCAACGTATTTTTGCTCTCCTAAGAATACCGTCAACTTTTATTAATGTAACGGTTTGTTAAATTGTTGTATATCATCGATCAGAAATGTCTTCACGTCTAGGTTTGTTGCATTGTCCAGAGATTTTTCCAAGTTATTTATTTCTTCAGATGTCTCTTTCTTAAAAGATGAGTAGGTTTTTGTAATCTATTATTATTATAATAATAATAGATATTAACATGTTAATGTAGAATATAGAATTCCATAAAATCTTGGACAAAGGATATCATGGTTTGAGTAATTCATTAGTGTCTTTTAAATCTATTGAATTACGCTAGTTGGAACAAATACATTAAAGATATGTCTCTTAATCTTGTAATGGAAGTAAAATTGTTTATCTAGCGAAGAATTGTATTGTCTGGAATCTAGTGAAATATACATGTGTATGTGTACATAGCATGGATAGATTACATTCAAATTTGTGTATAATATAGTCATAAAAGTTATAAAACGCATATGCGTTATAATATTGAGTTACCTCGCCTTATCACTAGTGTGTTTAGTTAATGGTCTTTATCTTAAGAAATTTGAATATAGTAGCTTGACTATGACATGGTGCGCATGCGCGTTATAATCTTCAAAACTTAAAATAGTTACCTCCCCTTACACTTACCCTTTCAATATTATACATGTAAATGTACGACTATAAGTATATATCTGCGTTGGTCTAGTGATTGACATGAAATGACTATGATAAATCCTTCTCTCTAGAAGTTGATCTATCACGTGATCACCTGTATAAATTATGATTGTTACTCCATTTTATGACCGTTACTCCAAATTGTAACCGTTACTCGATATTTTGACCTAAGCTAAGATTGTCCGGTGGATAACAGTGTCCGACTCCTATCTTCTAACCCAGCTAGGACACTTTTCTCCACATTGGGGACAAGTGTCCGTCCTTAGTTGCAATAGAAAAGGATATGGAAAGGGACACTAATCACCAGGATATTCTTATCCATCACAACGGTCGTGATCTGTCAACACTGCATGGACAAACAGGGGAGGTAATCAGTCTAGGCGGTATACCCTAGCTGACTGTCTCACGAGTAAGGTCGGTTATGGTCGCGAAAATTATGTTTTCAAAATGGACGACGGCTCGTAAATGAATGTCATATCTGATGTTTTTATTGCCAGGGCGCTGAGAAACGTGACATGATATCCGATTAGGTTGATAATATAACAATAACATGATTTTATAGGGTGTTATACTTTTTTATTGGCCCGACGTTAATAATCAGCAGCCGCACATAGCCATTAGCGGCCCAAGAGCTCGAGTGCCGCTACTGACTATGGCGGGCTGTTTATTATTGACGAAGGGCCGATAATAACAGTATAGCGTCCCGACAAATCATGTTAGTATTATTATTATCATTTTAAAAGATGTTCTTCATTAAATTCTTTCGATTGAGAATATGAATTCGAGCTCTCTGTCTCGCCCTTTCTCGTGTGTTTGCCCTCTTTTTCTTGACGTCTGTCAAGGAAAGCACGTAAGTGTTGAAAGCACATCACATAGCTGACGTATCATATGATCATATGAGGTTTTATGATACGCGAAAATTAGGGATATCCTACAGATAACGTCCCGGTAACTGGTAATAATCTGTGTTGTTACGAGTCTTTAGATTGGTCGGGCGATCAAAGCTGGAACTGTTATCGTGTCATGCGATTGAAGCCATTCATGTACACAGCTGCGTGGTGAGACTCAACTTGTCTCGAGTAGAATGTTTGTGGAATACTGCAGCTGTCGCACTCGTGTGATTCATGCGGAGTTGGTAATTTTTGATATCACCCCGTGGTTCTTGGTTCGAATTTCCTATCCATAGGTCCTTGTTGCTCTCGCACATTTTGAGTTAGTTATTTTCCCCAAAATAGTTTTGACCCAATCTGGCAGATTAGGAGGAGGTTGGGGGAGGGGGCCGTATCTCTCATGCTGAACTCGAAAGGCCACCAAGAAAAAGCTTAGTTTTAACCAGTTGGTTATTGCGAGTGCATATATACAAGAATAGAATATCGGTAGTTTACTAAAATGAAAAGAAGAAGACAGGACTATGAATTATGAGACGAATTTTAATTATGAAACGCATAAATTTACAGACTTGCTCTTTTGATAAGAAAATAAGTCTTATTTTTCACCCTTTTAATGTTGCGTTTAATTCTGACAAAACTGAAACGCAAATCATAATTTACCTTGTATCTATATATGAAATCTAAGACATTTTTATTTTCATGGACAGTTCTTCATTTCACATGTTAACCAGGATTCTTGGTCTGTTAGATGTACGTCATCCTGCAGCTGAGCATTTCGTCATTTCGAGCGTTATCCTGAGAATTTCGTCATTTCTTGCGTTATCCTGAGAATTTCGTCGTTTCTTAGGTTATCCTGGACTTTACTGCGTTAAATAAACAGAGTAATAGTTTCGAAAAGGAGGCACGTGGTATAGATTGGATTATCTCGAATTAATCACTCCTAGTGTGGAAATAATGCTTCATTGATTATTAAAACGAAGCAAATATCAGTGCATCAATTACACAATATAAATTTACAACTAGACAACCGTTTATGGCATTTGACTGTTCAGTTGTCAACAAAGTTGGAATCTGGGTATACGTTGTTCTCCCATTCGACGGGCCGGTCTACCAACCCTTCTCATCACAAACCTTGATGAAAATCGCCATAGTATCCGCTACTTTAGCTGGAAAAACACAAAAACAAATAGATAGATGATTATTGTCTGTTTTCTGACGGATAGTATAAATATTTCATGGATTGGGATGAGAAATTTTGTATTTTCAAGAGTTTTGAAGCCCTGATGAAAATAACGAAGATGATCTGCCAAATTGTACTGTGAAACGTTAATGTCGTCGTCTAACGCCATCATTCTAGCTAGAGCACTCTGTGTTTTATGCAAATGGTTCAACTTCAACTTATTTTCATATTCCTCAAACCGCCGTCAGGTGGCTCTCCTTAATCACTGTCTTACTCCACCGCTAGTGCCTTCTCACAACAAAGGCACATGACATATCCTTGCTAATGTTATATAGTCTAGAATTTACAATTTATTCATTTCGTCTAGAACAAAATAATGGACGCGTTGGATCACAACGCGGTGATTAAAACTAGTTCGCGTAATGTTGTCCAAGGTGTGACGGGGATAGCAATTACCACGTTCTCAGACAGACTTAAACATGACAAATCGTGACAAAGAATTGTGAAGAATTCCACGACTTAATGCAGCGTTGTAAGGTAGGCAAGAACAAGCGCGACGTGACGGCGCAGTGTGGAGCTTAATTGGGATATTGTCGTGCCAGCCTTGGTGTCCATATTTCCGAATTGCCCACTATACAGCGCATGGGCAATACCTTTAGCATTTTATTATACAATTACATGTACATTATACCTATTTATTATACGAATTACAAAAATAAACATTCAAGACCTGTGACCCGGAGGTTCGTTTTTAGGGTCCATGTCAAGAAAGCAGATATAATCCCTCATATCCCACTTGAGTTTTCAGAACCTAGATTTGAATGTTTGATGATTTTATTTTGGGGAGTGGAAAGAGAACATAGGCCAGAATGACCCCAAATATGGGTATTTTTGATGGTGCATGTTGTCTAAAAACAACAACAAAGCTGCAGTTTTCAAAACGTGGATGACGATTTCATTAGAAGCAGCAAAATTATATTGTGGGGTAGTGTACATTTTCATATATAATTATTTTGGTTTGGTGGCGGCGGGGCAGGGGAAGTGGGAGCCAGAATGAATAGCGATATTGGTCATACTATTCAGACCATTATTGATTAGGGGCGAAGTAAGATCACTGTTACATTCAAGATTGTGGTCATGTGGACAACGTTATATTCCCCTCTAATCATAAAAAGGCATCTCGTAAAGTTTGGTATGGTACAAATCCTAATTACTAAATTCTTTCGCCATGCAACAAAGATTTTGTTAAATCTCATCATTACACCATATATCCGAAGCGATTTATAGTTTAAATTTTTCTAGAATATGTGGTTAATGGATCATCAGTTTGCGCAGGTTTTGTGTCAAACAGAAATTCTCACATACCAACCACTAACTCCCAAGTTTACCTTAACCCTATACCTGGCCTGGGTGGGGGGGGGGGGGGACAAAATGCCCCACCAAACTTCCTGCCCTTTCTCCGGAACGACAAAAAATGGAGCTGAAACTCCGTGACCTTATAGTTTATCATATTGCGGTCATTTTGAGCCTATTTGCATAACCCCCAAGCAGAGGATCATGGGTAAATTCAAGATGGCGGGCACGTGGGGTACCAGAAAAGTGATGTTTTGTCATATTTCTTCAACATTTCTGCTTTTCCGCGATGAAAAGTGGGCAAAAAACTATTTTATTTCACATCACATTAATATTTACTAATTTATCATGCAGTTTTTGCGGAGAAATTGTATAAACAAAAAATTCGGAAAATCTGACCGAAAAATCGACAAAAAAAATACCGTTTCTGAAAATGACGTCACTGTCACGTCATCAAAGCGGTCATCTTGGATTTGTTTACATTTTCTGGTAGAGCTTGACCCAAGGGTATAATGTGATAAGTGTCAGCCCCCCTACCTCAAATGGTAAGAAAAATAATTAGGAGGGGGGGTCAAAATAATTAGGGGAGGCCCCCCCCCCCCAGGCCACGACAGGTCCCAAAACCTGGGCTCTGCGCGACGTAGTTTAAATTTTAAATGGGGAATGTGCAAAGTATTTAATTGCGCCTGAATAACTGACACGGAAGAGTTTGCAAGTGCAACCATTTGTAAGTAGTAAAGCCTGGTACATGCGAGCCAGTTTTTCTTGACAAGCGAGACTAATTAAGGTTATGGAAGTCTGTAGTGGCCAGCAGCTTGATTACAAGCTTGTATTATAGACGATGGCCGTACCAGAGCAGGATATAGCGAATGGCCGTAACAGTCTTCCACAAATATGGTCCCAATTGTCAAGGAAAACTGGCTCGTGTGCACGAGACCTAATGCCTAAAATCCGGTGCTGTTTCTCTCTCAACGGGCAAGGAACACTACCAGAAGGATTGGGTCAGTTTGACCAGATATTTTTGGGTATAGACGTGACGGACCCAAAAGAATTACTCCATTTTGACCCAAACATTTTGAGTCCTTTTGACCCAACAATTTTGGGTACGTCGCGTCTATACCCAAAAATTCTGACACTAAACTGTCAGTGTGTGCAAATGTGAACAATGATTGCTATCGAAGGTGATCTGGTAGACTTAGTATCCGGTTCCCATATGACAAGCCTTAAATTGGGAGATTCAAAATAACCTATTCCATACTAAATAAGGAGAGAATGAGGACACTGGGCATGGGATAAATGTTAAGGAGTATTCATGTCATGCAATTCCATTGGGTTAAAATCGTTTGTTGTCAGTCAGTTGGATGAAGTAACGTCATTGGTTACGTAACTCTCCGCATTTCGGTTGTTACCGTCATAAACGAGGCAACACTAAGAAAGGGTCGAGAAAGGCAAGCGTATACGACTCCGCAGAAAAAATTCTAAACTCAGCTCAGTCAGTCGCATCTTCATGTTATCGAGCCAATTTCTACGTTCTCACTTCGAACCTGCCTGGATTTATCTGACTACCTTCAGTGTTCAAAATCCAAGGTGTAAATTTCACCTACAAACGAGAGACGAGCTAATCAGAACGTACACGCCGATTGTGTCTAGAGTGACATCTTCCTTAAGTAGCAGCATCATTCCTCCTAGTGTGGTTGTTGTGTTGGCCCAATATATAGGTCAGTCAATCAATAACGCGCTTCTATGACACATTTCGAAATTCAAATGGTTTCGAGTCAGTGACAACTCGTGTCTATTTATAAGTTCTTTGAACATTGAAGGGGGCCAGGTATATCAAGGGAAGTTCGAAGTGGGAACGTAGAAATTGACTTGAAAACATGAAGATGAGTCAGCCATCGCTAAAGCATCTATCTACATGTACGAGTGTTGGAGCTGTCCTTGGTTCAAATTTACAAACATTATTTTATGAACCTACATAAAACTAGATCAGTGGTCTGTTCATGGTCTACTCGACACACCAAGTTGTCATCTGCGCTAACCCAGTCAAATTAAATCTCGACAGAGATTTGCCTGGACCTGATTGCACAGGTATACGAGTGCAGTAAGTATAACCGCGTATTCCCGAAATTCTTCCACATCCGGATACCGACAGCTGATCTACAGGTCCATATCTGACAGCTGACATCATCCACTTTTCTGAATGTCTGCATTATAAACATAACAAGCGCTGAATGAGCGCAAAGACCTCCGTCGAGGCAACAGGGTCAGTAGGGGAATAGTACATCACTGAATAACATAGCGCCGGATGCCAAGCTCAATTTTGCATTTGTTGACGTGAACTTCACCAATGGTAATTAACGTGAGATTGAGGGTTCCCCACTAGCATGTCCAGCTAGAGATGTGGAAGTCACATTCCCCGCAAATAATATTTCTTTGATTTCCCGTGCTTGAAATATTGGGGTATGGAATAGAGTATATTGATGGCAAACCTGGAATACTGCTTGAGATATTAGGCCCCTTCCCACCCACACCTCCCCATGAGAGGACACCCAAATCAACACGTTAGCGGCAGAAATGAGACCCTGTGTGCCTAGTTTTACCAACTTGCTTGTGATTTTATGCTATAGGCCCTACACATCTACACTTCATATTTTGTATGTGTACAGTATATAGCATCCTCATTGACAGAATCCTCTACAAAACACATCTGATTTTACCGACACTTCGTTCTGATCTGTCTCAGCATCATGTGCTGATTCAATGAGCTCGGAATAATTTTGTATACTGGTGTTGTTTGTGTTGAAGTTTCGCACAATTTAGATTTCACGGACTACGTGACAGGTTTATCATGTACGACACATGTTGGCGGAACTTTATTGACTGTTTTCCAGTCCGAAACAGGCAGGGAAATATGAATTCGCAGAAAAAAGCAAACCTGCATTTTACATAACAAAGACATAAATTTGGTACATGTGCTGCGCGTTGATAAATCGGACAATTTTGATTTGGCAGACTACGTGAAAGTCTTATGGGCTACGGGACATGTTGGCGGAAGTTTTCCAATGCATTCCCAGTCCCAAGCAAGGAAGGAAATATGAATTTGACCCAAAAATCAACATGACTATTACACAAAAATGCTACAATATCGTACATGTTGTTTGCGTTGAATTTTCACACAATTTGGATTTCAAGGACTACGTGACAGGTTTATCATCTACGCCACATGTTATCAAAACTTTGCTAATGTTTTTTTAATCTGAAACAGGCAGGGAAATATGAATTTGCAGAAAAAACCAAACCTGCATTTTACATAATAAATACATGAATTTGGTACATGTGCTGCGCGTTGATAAATCGCACAATTTTGATTTGGCAGACCACGTAAACGTCTTATGGGCTACGGGACATGCTGGTGGAAGTTTTTCAATGCATTTCCAGTCTCAATCAAGCATGGAAATATAAATTTGACCCAAAAGTAAACATGAATTTTGAATAAAAACAAAGAAAAATAGCACATGTTGTTTGCGTTTCATACAATTTGGGTTTCACAGACTATGAGACAGGTTTGCCATCTACGTTATATATCAGTGAAGATTACGGATACTTTTTCCGGGCCCAAACATGCAGCAAAATCAAAAATAAACGAAAAATAAAACATGCATTTTACACAACATTACAAGTATATGGACCACGCCCCCTTTGTATTGATTTAACGACTAATTGGCTATAGTTCGATGGATCGAGACTGATCTGCGTTAGAACATATGTCATAGAACATGTTCGCATAGATCTGGAGTAATGAAACACTTTTGGAAACAAGAAATGACTCAAAATACAAACCCGGAAATGGAAAACAACAACCCCATGTAATGTTATTATACAGGTGAATTGTTTCGTGTTTTTCGTCTTTTGATCACGGATCGAGACAGGTGTCTCTTATAGGACATGTCAGAGAACATTTTCGCATTAATGTGCAGTCGTGGGAGAGGCAAGGAACTAAGAAATAAACCAAAATGTATTCATTGATAGACCACGACAATTTACGGCAACAACACCGAAAACGCCAATTTCCGAGTTCTGATTTGGTTGATCAGGGAGAGATTAGCGATCAGTAAAAATGGTGACATACGAAAGAGGAAGAATAATAGCTGGAACAGTGTAAAAATATATAAACTATGTATAAATATGACTAAATATTTCGAATATTGGAAGTGACTCACAGTAAATAATTCTCCCGTACGGCGGCTGACATCTTGGTTTGCGCGACCTTGGTGACCTTCCCCACCGTAAATTTATTTCGGGAAATAGAGCCTAATAACGTGTTTGCTGGTGGAAAGGGAATATTTCCTGCCTCCTAGATTTTCACAAGCTTTCGTTTGATCGGGAAAAGAGGGAGAGAAAGGGTGTAGTTTAGCCAAAGGGGGGAGAGAAAATTGATGGGAAATCTGACCTGATTTGGCAAGGTCGTTTGAGGTTCAGCGATTTGGGTTCAGCCTCGCTGTGAGTTTCAATTCGTTACAAATGGTTCCTAAAGGTTTCAAAAAGTTTCAATTTGGAATGGAGTCTATCGGGGGAGAGAAGGAAGCGCAAAAAAATCGCATTGTCCGTCTCTACAAGCTGGAGGGCCGCCATGTTAAATCTCTCGGTGGATGGAGGACAGGACCGGATAGCTCCAGTTTCGAGATTGAGGTGGAACCCGACTACAGAAGCAAGGCCCACTGCAATGCATTGCAATGGGGAACCCCATTATTTCAATTGTGTCCAAAGAAAAAGTACCTCAAGATTTCGTCGGGAACCATGACGATCCCTATTGGAAATACTATGAGTCGTGGGTTCCCCATATGACAATTATTTGGCGGGAGATTTCACGTTGCGCTCCTAGACCTCCGTCTGATCGACGGAGGTAAAAAAGACATCGCCCACGACGAGATCAAAGAGTCTTCCTCTCCAGCGGTCTTCCATTCTCGTGGACAAATTTAAAATGCAATTATAAAGATATACATGTATCTCGACAAGGTATAATATAGCTACAAAACCTTACCTCCGTCAGCAGCATCTTGCCAGGTCGTGCAGGTATCCTTGTCACTGTATACAAAATATGGTTTAGCCTCTCCAGCTATTGACTCCCAGCCACAGTCGGCTCCGTGGACGACACCGACGAAACCGCAGTCAGCGGGGCAGCCACCATAGTTTTGGTTAATAAAGAATCGTCTTTCTGCTCCGGCGTCTCTGCAAGAAAAGAGGAACACGTGAAAGGCCTTTCACACAGTAAGTTACATGGAGCTTGCTGCATGTTCCATAGGTAAAGTTCTGATGGCCACACAAATGTTACGTGAGATGTAGAGTTTATAGGTGAATTCAATCGGTTGGGCAGCTTTGAAATTTATCTCGAGAAGGATTTGCCGATGAATGTCATTACGAGGAATGGAAATGTACTTTTGCAACTTTGCGGGTTAATTTCAAATATGAATGAAGTATTTGTGGAATAAAAATTAGAATAGTACTAAAAATAAATGCGTAAAAACACGAGGTCCACTGGGACAGCGGAGGGGTTCCATTCGAACGGCCAAGGGAGTCAATGGGTACAGCTAACGGAGTTCAACTGGATAGCAAATGTCGCCCATTGAGATATAATGGGGTCATTGCGATTATATCTGTGTATACGTCTATGTGTATGCATCTGCACAAGTCCAGGTAATCCCGAAGATCCTTGCGAGGGGTTTACCTGGACGTTTTTGGTGATTCGGATGAATTCTCGGGGCGTTGCTTCTATTACTCAATCTCGTACATTTCAACCCCAGTGGTTGTTTTGAATTAGCGCGTCGTTATCATAAGCCTGCGGTTATCGCTTTGACAACCGATGTCGATTTCAAAGGTAGTCTGGCGGCGATGAAATTCAAACCAGTCAAAACTCAAACCTCGCTGCGGATTGGCCTGATGAGCTGCTTCAGCGCGCTTACTGATTGGTTCGGTTAAGTGGAAACCCCTCGAGCTATTTATATCCAGAACTGCTTTGCTGTCGGTAACTTACCAAGCCAGTGTATGGATCGTAACCTATCGATTGATATGCTGGCTCGCGAGGATGGTGTATATGTGCCTTGGCCAGGTTCAGAATGGGCATAGCTATAATAAGTTCATAAATGGGACGCTATGAAAACCTTGATATTATAGACATAACTTGTAATAATGGAGGTGTCGAGGATGAGTTTCATGTATACTGTTAGATTGTCCAGTCTATGATAATTTAATATGCGAATTAATGTTCGAATTACAATTTTATGCAAATTCTACGATCGATTCCTTATCTGTGGTTCTTACTGACGTTAACTTGATAAAACTGAATGCCAAAACCTGCCACAATATTCATGAAAGACACAAACATGTTTTATTATATCATTAAGACGTTTTAGTCACAGTGCTGTTTTCTTTATTATTTTTTTAAAATACTTGTCAGTTTTATGTCTCGTGTGAGTCTCAAATGACTATATATGCTAGTACTGGAGTAACACCTATGTCTCACATAACTGTAGGGAGTGGCATCCAATCCTGCTTCAATATCTGTATTTTAATATGTATACTTATGGATGGCGAGACAGAAATAAAATTGAAATTGAAAATTCGTTTGGGATTTTACGTCTGTTTTGATGCTCAAAGTGCTCACTGAACCAGTGAATGAATGTACATCATGTGTGAACTGTTGCAGCGACATGACATGTCGCTCACCCAAGGAACGAATGGAGGAAACATTGTTTTTGAAGATTGGGGTTTTGTCGTAGATCAAGGAACAGATGAATGTGATATTGTATGAACGCCGTGACCTGTCGCTTAACCAAGGAACGAATGAAGGAAACATTGTATATGGAAAATTGGGCTCTTGTCGTTCACCAAGGAACGTATCGGATGATGGTGAAATTGTTTGAACGACGTGACATGTCGCTTGACCAAGGAGTGGATGAAGATAACAGACGTGACCTGTCGCTTAACCAAGGAACGAATCGAGGAAATATTGTATATGGAAGACTGGGCTTTGATATTTACCAAGGAATAGATGAAGGTGACATTGTATGAACGACGTGACCTGTCGCTTAACCAAGGAACGAATAGAGGAAACATTGTGTGTGCATGGAAGAGTAGGCTGGATGATTGTAAAATTGTTTTAACGACGTGACCTGTCTCTTAACCAAGGAATGGATGAAGGTAACGGTATATGCAAGATGTAACCCGTCGCTTACCCAAGGAAGCAATAGAGGAAACATTGAACGAAAGATGAGGTTGGACTGGATAAAAATAACCGTATATGAAGAATGAGACTTACCCTGGTATGCTGAAAAGGTTGGTCGTTGTATCTTTGAGATCGGGATATGAAGAGGAAATGAGATTATCCTTGGAAAACCAGTCTTGCATGGACGATGCCACACCATTGAACACGAACCATGCCACCCTGACGTTTTGATCAAGGAATATGACTTTTACCTGCAAAATGATACACAAATTGAATAATGGCGTTTTTCTTTCACTTAGTCATTGCCCTTCGTTATATGATATGTAATGATCCGACCTGTATATCTTACATAATGATTAGACCGTGTTCAGTTAAATGTTAATCAGAACGTTATATGTTATACATACGTTGTATGTTATATATTGATCAGTACAGATCATATATCCATTTTCCCAGAGCACTGAACTGTCTAAATAATGAAACTTCATTCATTAATCAAGGTGGTCATCTTACAAAACAAAAACAAAATACAGAAAAAAATATCCCTTCCGACCGTATGGATATGTTCACTGATGTAAAGATTCGGTTTATGATTGAGAAGTAAACTTCTTGTAAGATCACAAGTCAAACTGTTTTACAGACGTGTATACCATGTTTGTCTGGCAAAGGAGGTAGATTAAAATGCCAAACAAATTAGGCTCTCTGACGATCCATTTTGATCACCAGTGTCTGTAGAGCCTAATTTTCAAAATTCGAAATTCAATTTTTTTTGTAGTTTTGGTTAGGTTTTTGTTAGGGTTCGGGATTTGCTAGGGTATGTTTGTTTGGGTCCTCGTCGCCGTGTGACCAATAAGGTTAGGTGCGATGTTAAACTTCAAACGAGAGATCCTGAAGGATCTTGGCGTCCACCATTGTCCGATAATTGTAAGCTAATGACAAGAGGATCTTTTTGTCCATTGTTACTAAGACGATCAAGTTGTAATTTTGTTTACAGAATTTCGAATCTGATCGAAAACGAGAGATCCTGAAGGATCTTGGCGCCCACCATTGTCCGATAATTGTAAGCTAATGACAAGAGGATCTTTTTGTCCCTTGTTACTAAGACGATTGAGTTGTAATTGTGTTTACAGAATTTCGAATCTGAGCGAAAAAGATCGAAAAAGGGACACTGGAATACACCAAGATATAATCTAAGTTTCACGAGTTTCAAGATTTCTAGAAACTGTACTTATGTCGGTTGTTATAGTACAAGAGAAATGAGCAAAGTTAGTATAAAAGTGAATGTACATGTACGGAGGATCCTTCGTCTTCATTTTGTAGTATTTTTTTTTTTGCACGTGTCATCATTGGGTACTGGAAGCGAAGAAAAATCTCTTTGACACTTTGGCATACTTAAGATTTTATAATTAGGAACGAATGCTAATTCTGTTCGGTTATACTGGACTAGTTTGAGATATCTCTTTTGAGATACCATGCTCGAAAATAGTAAGATGGTACAATACTTAATACTGAAGGGATCCGGTCCGCGCAGTACTGTTGAAACTTCGAATTTGAAAGTGTCTGAATCCTGATTATCTCCCTTGGATCGAAACATGCAGTAGTCTACAGTTGTCGAGTTGTGACATTGTGTCATAAGAGTGACGTCCCTTCATGTAGCTGACCCGCCGGCAGATGAAAGTGTGGGGCAATTCACTTGCACCTGCATGGACTAAAGAAAACTGATTTAAAATTTGAAGAAATACATTTTAATTCCGAATTATATGAACTCCTTGATATGGAAGGTGAAGATATGGATATTCTCTATAGTCAATATATAGAATATGCCCCACCGTTTGATCCGTCGACTCTTGTGATGCAACAACTGTCACAACTCGGGAATACCGTATTAATTGGATTTTCGAATCGGACCAAAAAGGCATCTTGCACAACTAGACCCCATGTGGGATCTTGCACAAGTGGGCCACAAGGGGAATCTGTGTACCAAATTTGAGGAAGATCCATGCAGTACTTCTTGAGAAATCACGATAAAGTTTCATTGGGAAATCCAAGATGGGCGTACTGAATTTTCGAATCCGACCAGAAAATGTATCTTGCACAACTAGGCGACACGGGGAACCTGTGTACCAAATTTGACAAAGATCCATGTAGTAGTTCCTGAGAAATCGCAATAGGCCTGATGGACATATTGGATTTTGGAATCGGACCAGAAAAGGTATGTTACACAACTGGACCACAAGGGCAACCTGTCTACCAAATTTGAGAAAGATCCAGGCAGTACTTCCTGAGAAATCACTATAACAAAGTTTCATGGGGAAATCTCAGATGGCCGCCTGGTGGCCATATTGGATTTTCAATTGAACCGAAAAAGGTATCCTGCACAACTAGATCATAAGGTGAACCTGTGTACCAAATTTGAGAAAGATCCATGCAGTAGTTTCTAAGAAATCGCGGTAACAAGGTTTCATGGGGAAATTCAAGATGGCTGCCTGGTGGCCATATTGGATTTTCGAATCGGACCAGAAAGGGTTTCTTACACAACTAGATCATAAGGTGAACCTGTGTACCAAATTTGAGAAAGATCCATGCAGCACTTCCTGGGAAATCGCGGTAACAAGGTTTCATGGGGAAATCCAAGATGGCTGCCTAGTGGCCATATTGGATTTTCGAATCGGACCAGAAAGGGTTTCTTGCACAACTAGACCCCAAGCGGAACCTGTGTACCAAATTTGAAAAAGATCCATGCAGTAGTTCCTGAGAAATCGCGGTAACAAGGTTTCATGGGGAAATCCAAGATGGCTGCCTGGTGGCCATATTGGATTTTCGAATCGGACCAGAAAAGGTTTCTTGCACAACTAGACCCTAGGGGAACCTGTGTATCAAATTTGAAAAAGATCCATGCAGTAGTTCCTGAGAAATCGCGGTAACAAGGTTTCATGGGGAAATCCAAGATGGCTGCCTGGTGGCCATATTGGATTTTCGAATCGGACCAGAAAGGGTTTCTTGCACAACTAGATCATAAGGTGAACCTGTGTACCAAATTTGAGAAAGATCCATGCAGTACTTCCTGAGAAATCGCGGTAACAAGGTTTCATGGGGAAATCCAAGATGGCTGCCTGGTGGCCATATTGGATTTTCGAATCGGACCAGAAAGGGTTTCTTGCACAACTAGACCCCAAGGGGAACCTGTGTACCAAATTTGAAAAGATCCATGCAGTAGTTCCTGAGAAATCGCGGTAACAAGGTTTCATGGGGAAATCCAAGATGGCTGCCTGGTGGCCATATTGGATTTTCGAATCGGACCAGAAAAGGTTTCTTGCACAACTAGACCCCTAGGGGAACCTGTGTACCAAATTTGAAAAAGATCCATGCAGTAGTTCCTGAGAAATCGCGGTAACAAGAATTGTTTACGGACGGACTGACGACGGACGGACGACGGACGGACGACGGACCACGGACGAAAAGTGATTTGAACAGCCCACCATCTGGTGATGGTCGGCTAAAAAGGACACTGGAAAACACCAAAGATATAATCTTTCTAAGTTTCAGGAGTTTCAAGATTTCTAGAAACTGTACTTATGTCGGTTGTTATAATACAAGAGAAATGAGCAAAGTTAGTCTGAAAGTGGATGTACATGTACGGAGGATCCTTCGTCTTCGTTTTGTAGTATTTCTTTGACACTTTGGCATACTTAAGATTTGATAATTAGGAACGAATGCTAATTCTGTTCTGTTTACTGGACTAATTTGAGATATCTCTTTTAAGATACCATGCTCGAAAATAGTAGGCCTACCATGGTACAATACTTATGGTGAAGGGATCCGGTCCGCGCAGTAATTTTGAAACTTCGAATTTGAAAGTGTCTGAATCCTGATTATTTCCCTTGGATCGAAACATGCAGTAGTTGTCGAGTTGTGACATTGTGTCACAAGAGTGACGTCCCTTCATGTAGCTGACCCGCCGGCAGACGAAAGGGTGGGGCAGTTCACTTGCAACTGCATGGACTAAAGAAAACTGATTTAAAATTTGAAGAAATACATTTTAATTCCGAATTATTTGAACTCCTTAATTATGGAAGGTGAAGATATGGATATTCTCTATAGTCAATATATAGAATATGCCCCACCGTTTGATCCGCCGACTCTTGTGATGCAACGTCACAACTCTTGCACAACTAGGCCCCATGTGGGGCCTGTGTACCAAATTTGAGGAAGATCCATGCAGTACTTCTTGAGAAATCAAGATAACAAAGTTTCATTGGGAAATCCAAGATGGGCACCTGGTGGCCATATTGGATTTTCGAATCGGACCAGAAAAGGTATCTTGCACAACTAGGCGACAAGGGAAACCTGTGTACCAAATTTGATAAAGATCCATGCAGTAGTTCCTGAGAAATTGCAATAACAAAGTTTCATGGGGAAATCCAAGATGGCCGCCTGATGGACATATTGGATTTTGGAATCGGACCAGAAAAGGTACCTTGCAAAACTAGACCCTAAGGAGAATCTGTGTACCAAATTTGAGAAAGATCCATGTAGTAGTTCCTGAGAAATCGCGATAACAAGTTTTCATGGGGAAATCCAAGATGGCCGCCTTGTGGCCATATTGGATTTTCGATTCGGACCGAAAAATGTATCTTGCAAAACTAGACCAGAAGGAGAATCTGTGTCCCAAATTTGAGAAAGATCCATGCAGTACTGAGAAATGACGATAACTAAGTTTCATGGGGAAATACAAGATGGCTGCCTGGTGGCCATATTGGATTTACGAATCGGCCCAGAAAAGGTATCTTGCTCAACTAGACCCCATGTGGGACCTGTGTACCAAATTTGAGAAAGATCCATGCAGTAGTTCCTGAGAAAACGTGATAACAAGGTTTCATGGGGAAATTCAAGATGGCTGCCTGGTGGCCATATTGGATTTTCGAATCGGACCAGAACAGGCATCTTGCTCAACTAGACCCCTTGTGGGACCTGTGTACCAAATTTGAGAAAGATCCATGCTGTAGTTCCTGAGAAAACGCGATAACAAGGTTTCATGGGCAAATCCAAGATGGCTGCTTGGTGGCCATATTGGATTTTCGAATCGGACCAGAAAAGGTTTCTTGCACAACTAGACCCCAAGGGGAACCTGTGTACCAAATTTGAAAAAGATCCATGCAGTAGTTCCTGAGAAATCGCGGTAACAAGGTTTCATGGGGAAATCCAAGATGGCTGCCTGGTGGCCATATTGGATTTTCGAATCGGACCAGACAAGGTTTCTTGCACAACTAGACCCCAAGGGGAACCTGTGTACCAAATTTGAAAAAGATCCATAAAGTAGTTCCTGAGAAATCGCGGTAAGAAGAATTGTTTATGGACGGACTGACGGACGACGGACTGACGGACGACGGACTGACGACGGACGGACGACGGACCACGGACGAAAAGTGATTTGAACAGCCCACCATCTGGTGATGGTGGGCTAACAACCAGTCGTAAGAATATGGTTCAGAGAATGTATCCACTAGGGTGCTGGTGCATCAGACAGTAACAAAGTTGATTTCATTGTAAAATGTTTACAGTCCGATCACCGTCCACAATGCATACAAGAAGTTTCATATCTGTTTTGCAAGTCAATTGCATTTTCTTGCAAGACTACTGTCAAATGTTTTACAACAATTTCTGTCTGACCTAAAATAGTTGGTTAAATTGTTCGCTTCACCTAGCTGTAAAGTATACTGGACCACATTAAGACGGTATTAATATAGTACGTTAGACAACATACCCGTGTAACATCCATTCCATTCCAGTTGTCTAAGATGGTATCACGGAAAGGTATAGGACTGCTCAGATCCAGGGACCCAGGTACACCTCCATTGATGTCACCTCCACTTGTGAAGTCCGTGAATACGTTATTGCCGCCCCCTTGCACTGCTTTGAAGACGAGTTTCCATTCACATTTTTTATCTAAGCATAACACAAAGTCTCCTGTCAGTTCACATATGAGTACTTCACTTTAATTTTTACATAATTCAGTAATTACATTAATTTCAATGTTTGTTATTTAACAAAGATTATTGGTTTGAAATCCCCGACTTTGAATGACTTAAATCAAATAAATTACTCATCATTTAGTTACTAGGCCTATGCATTATCAGAAGCGAATGAAGTAGAAATCTGCATGCTTACATGAGACCATTCTCGCGAGCCAGGCTATCTATCCATCTGTTAGGATCGATACACTGGCTTGGTTAGTTACACATACGAGTTCTGGATATAAATAAATCAATGGGTTTCCTCTACAGCAAACCAATCAATGAACGCGCCAAGCTAGCAGATTACGCCAATCCATTGCGAGGTATGAGATGTGACAGGTATGAATTTCATTGCTGGTGAAACTACTTCGAAGTCGGACTGAAATCGACATCGGAAGTCAAAGCAAAAACGGCAGGCTTGGGATACCGTCATGCTAATTCAAAACAACCGCGTGGGGGGGGGGGATGAAATGTACGAGATTGTATAATAGCGGCATCGACTCAAATCACAAAAAATTGTCCAGGTAAACCCGCTGCGAGGATTTAGGATTTACCTGGACTTGTGAAGATGACATTAGACTAGCTATAATGCATTGCTCATCGCATCCCTTTAAAGTTTACGTGCATTGATTACATTGTAGATTGGATGTACAGTTTTTTTGTGCATGACTCTCAGGCACTCAGCATCGACGTTCATAAAGTTAGACCGTTCACAGTTCGCAGTTCGTTATTCGAGGGGACCAGCAATTATTTCTTCAGATATGGAAATCTGTATTTTTTTATTATGAGTAGGCCTACTTTGAACTCCAAACTCTGCACAGCAAGATAGAATATCATACTCTGTATCTTTGCATATTCATATCCCAAATCTGATACAAGGGGGCGCTGCAAGGGGCGCTATTATACATCGCTGAATGACTGGTCCCCTCGAATATAGAACCGCGAACTGCGAACCGCGGTCTAACTTCATGAACGGTCAACATCGTCCGTTGCTAAACGCACAATGAAGCACAGCTACATAATATTACAGATTAGGGGGGAGGATGCATGTCAAGATAGGATACATTCCTACCCTGATCCCTCTAATCAACCTAATTAACCAATTAATCACGGTACGGTGCACCTGTGCTAAACGGAGCGGAGAGAGCTCGATCAGGATGTCACAGTTAAACAAGACGCTGTACCTTGTGCTCTTGTCACACAGTCGAGCATCAAACTTGTTCATTATTCTATAAGATATGTATGTAGATTTCACGCTTCAATTGTCGATCGAAATCGATAAAGAGTGAATGCGCATGCGCGCTACGTCCATTGCAGTCAGAGATTGTCTCCCTCCAAACAGGGTTATCTGCTCTTCTGTCGGTCGGTCGACCCTGCTGTCATTCAATTTACATATAGCCCTGAACCAAAATATCATTTGACAGTACTTGAATCTTACCAGCCAAACACACCTTATCAGCGTACTAAATACTGATATATTTAATTTTGCTGATATGAATGTGCGGTGGACAATAACTGATTGCGAAAAACAAACATTGCTTGTTAGTTTTCAAATAAACGACCGTTAGCTTTGAAAAAGTGTTGTTGCTGTTGTGAAGAGATGAACAGTTGTTTAAGTAACGATGGTCACCGATTGTTTGTTTTCTTTTGTCTGCCGAAACCCCCAAATGCGCCGCGGTTGATTAATTCTGGTTAATTGTTGCGATACAGAGCACTTCTGATAATCTCGCACTTTTAATCTCCGTCAAAGGCTACATGGCTTGTTAAAGACCCAATGTGGGGAGAATGCCAGGGCATTTTTTTCCGCCCTGTGTAAGTGAATGACGGCAGGGTCGATCGACTGGCAGAATGGGAGATAACCCTGTTTGGAGGTTGAGAGATTGTTGCACCAACGGCAACAAAATCTGGGTTCATACTCCATGTAATAATCACGAGACAATGCATACAAGAAAACTTATTGATGCAGATGCATCAATGCCGGCGGAAACGTTTGTAGCTTATAATCTGCATATTACAAGCCGATTACGTGTGCAACTGGTGAATACAGGTCACGATGCACCATTATGGTTAAAAAAAAAAGTCGATTTGTTTGTTTTCATTAAAGGTTTGACTAATGTAGTTCGCGCAAGGACCCATCTGGAAAGTGTGTGGTTAGCCGGAAGTTAAGTGCTTGCTGGCAAAACGTGCACATGAACCGCATGTCCAACTAGGACTTTGAAAGTAATGTTCTCTGGTTGACGTATTAAGTCACTTCACATAGCCTGATACAAGAGTTCGCGCTGTGGCATTATATGGAATCCATCATCAAGCCACTATTTCTTTATTGATGTGTTTCATAGTAAATTAAGCTTAGGCTTAGATCGACTTTCTCTACACATCAATCCGGTCCGCGTGTTTTACTGTTGCGAGTTTTTAGTAACTCGCAGTTCAATCTCAAACATTTTGCTGCAGACGTACAGCTGAATAACTTGATCATGTATGGTCATCGATTTGGTCTCTCAGCCATAATAAAATAGTACTAAAGGACATTTATTCGATGAATTCATTATAACAAAATTAATATTAATGTGATAACCACGAACGGGTGATACAACCCTGTCGTTTTACGATATGAAACTGGTTGGATCACTCCACGGCACGTCTGTGAAGTATGGCTCCAGAAAACACCTGTTACTCGTCCAATATCAAGATGGCCGCTCCCATGTTTACCGAATTCAGATATCCGGCGGCGCAGCGGCGGCGCTGCGCCGCCGGAAACAATAGCAAAGTCTAGGGACAACAATGTGTCTAGATTTGAGCCTTTTCAGCGGCACAAAGACTCAGACAATAACTTTCTACATGAAGCATCTACCAAAATCTGACAATAGGATAATGGCTTATTATAGCAAACTAAAACAATGATGACACTTACCGGCACCTTTATCTTGACCAGGATAGTTGCAGTTGCAGGAGCAGGTTTCTTTATATTTTGGACAGGACGGACCGGACGGTGGACCAGGATTAGGTTTGGGAGGATAATACGGTGTACCCGGGAGACGCCTGTTGTTAGGGAAGCCGTTACCCCCGGCGTGGTTCTGAGTAGACTGTGACAGGACGGCCAAGTATACCAAGAACACACCGACAACACAAGTACGCAGCGTGAGACCCATTTTCAGATATACCGATATACCGATTCTGGCGAATATAAGAATGTTGAACACATTATTTCAAACTGTTTTTTTTAATGACCGAGGCTGCACAGTTGCCTGGCCTGTGGGATATTGGATGGTAGATGTCCACATATATTTTCAATAAATTATGAAAATTATTTTTTTTTTATTAAAATCGATTTTCTAAAATTTTTCCTAAACGTTTTTCTTTCATCATTGACTCAAATAAAGTCAACCACTTTGATGTCAAGCCGAATTACTTCAGTTTGTAATTTTCTACCATACCCTGACCTCTATGAAATACTCAAGTCAGGGTATGGTAGAAAATTAAAAATTCTAGTAACTCGGCTTGACATCAAAGGGAATGACTTTAATTGAGTCAAAGATGAAAGAAAAACGTCCAGGAAAAAAATATCAATTTAATTTTTTTTTATTAATTTCATAATGTATTGAAAATATACTTGGACATCTACCATCCAACAGGCCAGGCAACTGTGCGACGTAGGCTGACGCTGACTGCTGTGTTGAAAAATCGGTCGCCCATTGTTGGCAGAAAATATTTGTGGATAAAATTAAATAATACTACAAACATATAAAATTAATTGAAATCCATATAAATGCACAGGAGTATTTGCCGCTGGCTAAGGTCTTGTTATGTTTTTCTTAATGTTGTGCCATCGTGTCTTTAATTGAATCTGATATAGGGTTCCAATTTCCACAGAAAAACAAGTGTCGCGAAACTTGCAATTATTGTCTGAATTATATGGTTTGGCGCCCCACTCGGTTTTCACCCACATCTTCTTATATCTGTGTAACGCCCCTATCCCACCCCGACATATCGTGCATCTCCGCCTGAATATAGCATGATAGCCGAAAAGGACGACAGGTTTCAAAAAGATGTAATAGAATATCGATTCCTAACAAAATGCAGATGGTCATATTTGCTTAAACAATTTCACACCAAACGTTTTCACAAGTATTTGTAAATATAATAAAATCTAGCTGGTTCCTTGTGAAAGAGAAAATCGGTCAATAGTTCCAAAGATGCTTATGTCGTTAACCGTACCAGGCCTACTTTCTATACCATCTATAAAACAACAAAAATATGAGATAACACTTCGTGAAAAAACACCTATCATAACAGGGTCATTTCGAGTCTATTTGCCTACAACCCCAAGTAAAGGATCATGGGTAAATTCAAAATGGCGATCATGAGTATGTGACGGAAAGTTACGTTTTTGTTACCAAACTTTTTGCCCCTTCGACTATAAAGTGCACAAAATTATTTATCCCAGATCGGATATATACCTATTCCATAACTTATTATGTTTTATATTCGGAAAAAATAGCTAATATAAAAAATTCTCAAAATCTGATAAAAAGAATCTACCAAGAAGTGCATATTCAGGATATGACGTGACATGACGTCATCCTAGCGAATCTTGGATATTTTACCCTTTGTGGTAAACATTGATCCCGAGCTGTATTGTGGAAAACTTAAGACCTCTACACAGTAAATAAATCGAACGCCGTCGTGTTCAGAGTGTTCAAGATTGAATGCACGTGTTAAAGTTGTGAACACTTATGTTAGAGTTTAGAATGCTATTGTTTAAACTTTGAGTGCGTGTGTCAAAATAATTCAATAATGCGTTCTGCATTTGAATAGATTTGAATGCTAAAGTTCAAAACTGAACATGGAAGTTAACAATTTGAACACAATTACGCGTTCAATAAGTGTTCTGAAATTGAACACCTCATTCAGTTTACGGTGTAGCCGAAGAAGTAAGATCAAAGTCGCCCAGGCCAGTTTGGGTTGAATAATTATACAACATCATACATTATATATATTTTCAGCTTCTTCTTGTCTAGGATTTGAATGCTATTAAACTTATAAATTGAGGAACAATTTGAACACATCCTCAGCCTTCAATCTGTTAAGAGTTTTCACACCTTTCTGGACATATAATCTTTTAGACATTAAAAAATCTCGTTTTCTGCAAACATTTCAAACATGTAGTTCAGAGATTGAAAAATCTGCGCGAACCCAGTCAAGTCAAATGTTGACAGAGATTTAACCGGACACCTGCGGATCTGAATGAACATAAATATTCGTACTCACCACTTTTCGTTCTGGAGGTTTTCGACTGGTAAGAATGATGTATACACTCTATGATTTAATTCTCTCCAAATCGACTCGTATTTAACCGCATTTCGCAGATTAGTATCAAACGGTCCACCCGGAGATATGTAGTTCGTGTTTAATTACACCGGAAATTTCCGAAATGCCCATGGTACGTCTTGTATCCTTTGTTGAAAGAACTGATGGATATAATTGATATGTTAATTATGATTAACTAGATAAAGTAAGAGATTCTCGATATTTATCGGTAATAATTTATAGTAATGTAATTATTTATATCACAATCTCATCTGAGTTATTTTAATCTCATAGGTCGTCATTAGCAGAAGCATATAATTACCGATACGTAACAGGTGACACAAAGCATACAATATATTAACTATATAATTATAAAATAATGTAAATGAAGAAAAGTAATTAAATATACAAACCATCACTTCGAAGTTCGATATTTCAAATAATTGGCAACAATTTCAATTATCGTATATATAACTAACATTTCAGATTTCCGGTTTCCAGGCTAAC
This sequence comes from Hanleya hanleyi, assembly GCA_036873755.1. Classification (NCBI taxonomy): domain Eukaryota; kingdom Metazoa; phylum Mollusca; class Polyplacophora; order Lepidopleurida; family Hanleyidae; genus Hanleya; species Hanleya hanleyi. Next base: position 30,000 of record JAVTVY010047192.1, on the reverse strand, counting down.
TGCTTTTCGAGAAATAAAGAGCTTCTTCGATGTAAAACTAATCCAAAATCGAATACGAGAAATGAGCCATTCAATTTTCACATCTCTCTCTCTAAAGCTTTGATGAAGCCATGTTAGATTTAAAATAACACTACATACAATTGATATTGAAAGTTCGGTTTTCACGAGATGAAATGCAGAATGCTGAATTTTTAAACTACGCAATAAGAGAAATATGATACTTGTTGTCGCTCACTGTGGCAAGTATTCCAGGCCTATATCATCTGAACGTATATGGCACGAACATACGTACACAATTCTGTATATAGCCATGCGGTAACACGTGCTATCTGGGTATACATATTAGGACACAGTTTGGACATGTGACTTAAACCTACCTCTTATGCACCCCCCCCCCCGCCCCCCTCTTTGTTTTTTGCTTGCCTGCATGGAAAAGTGGGTAAAACCTGTTTTATTTTATATCAGATTATTATATACTAATATATCATAATTATTTCGGAAAAATCTGACCGAAAAATCGTCAAACAATATCTTTTTAAAAAGATATTGTTAATGAATGGCGAAGCTGACATCGGGCGAAATGCACGGCGAATGACGTCATTCAGCTAAGGGTAATTATGTAATGAAATAAAAAATCCCTTAGCTCATATAAATCATATCTCTTCTCGATGTCTGATTGACGCAATAATTAACTGGATCTGAAGTGTCACAATTATTCTTTTTACCTGACAAAACGACAATTGCGAAAACAAAGATATAGCAACGTTTATACATGCAAGTAGGTATTGTCATGAAATGAATGTTGAACTAGACACACAAATAGTTTATATATTTTTTTATTCTTTCAGCTTTAATTATCATGATAGTACTTCATGTAACTGACTTTATAGTGTAGTACTAGTACATTGTGGTTGACCTGTGAACCTTCGACGGAATCTTGCACCCCTTTGAAGAAATACATTCGTACTTCCATACCTTCTCCCCATGAAAAGGAAACAAAATAAATGCGTTAATATGCATGCTTAGATGATATGACTAAAGACGTATAATAACTGAGAGCCATGATATATAAGCATACATGCGTCTATTTAATTCTCAGCCAAATTAGCTCATAAATAGCATTTTAAGTATTTTCATATAAAACCGTGTACAGGATAGGCCTACACATGTACATGTACATTGTATATATGCCATTTGATTTCAGGAAATTTTCTTTTTGTGTGATTATTTTTCCAATCTAATACCTGCACAATCTGATTGTTTTTGGAGTTTACATACCGAAACATCAGTCAGGAAAAAAAGGGTAACGGTGTTGCACAACAACAAATATGCAAGAAGATTCACTAAGTATCACTCCATGTTTGTCGATTTTTGCTCAATTAACCAATCAACTGACAGAACTGTAACAATTCCGCTTTATCTTCTTCTCCTTCTGTGCAAGCCTCATGTTGGATAATTATGGACTTATCATTGATCAAAATGTATTCCCTGGCCTTCTCCGGTATTTCAAGTTTGGAGGAATTTACATAGCACTCCCCCCCCCCCCTCTCCCCGGCGTGTTTTGCACCTATCTCCGGAACGAAAAACGTTTGAGAGCTGATACTCCGTGACTTTGTAGCTTATCATATTGTGGTCATTTTGGGCCTATTTGTATAACCCCCTGAGCAGACGATCATTGGTAAATTCAAAATGGCGTTCATGTTTGTGCTGTTATACATGGAAAAGTGGGTAAAACATATTTTATTTCGTATCAGATTATTATTTAATAATTTATCATGCGTTTTTTTCGAAGAAAACGCTCGAATAAAAAAATCGAAAAATCCGATCGAAAAATCGGCCAAAAATGCTATTTTTAAAAATGACGTCATTGTGACGTCATCATGGTGAGTAGTAGTGTCTACTGAAATTGAGGCCAATTGACCCCGGAAATTTGCATAATTTGGGGCGGAAACGAGGTGGAGAGGTCAAGTGCACTATAGTTCCGGCAGAATGACCAAAAAGCTACTTCTAACACAGGAGAGTTCCAATTGTTGCAGGGAATGTATTCCTCCGCGGTGATGCGGTCCTGGCGGTGATGCGGTCGCGGAAAAAAGCTTCCGCGGAGAAAAAATAGTCCGATTGGGTCGAGTGAGGTATCAAAGTGAAGCATTCGTGAAGGGGCATCTGATGGGCTGGGTGTGGGGTTGAAATATCGGCATTCTGCGCATGCGCGGTGGCCCAAGTGTATGAAAATAGACGTTTTGGAGCTAGGGGAGTCCCTAATGGTCCAATGGGGTCGAGTGAGGTATCAAAGCGAAGCATTCGTGAAGGGGCATCTGATGGGCTGGGTGTGGGGTTGAAATATCGGCATTCTGCGCATGCGCGGTGGCCAAAGGGTATGAAAATAGACGTTTTGGAGCTAGGGGAGCCACTAATGGTCCAATGGGGTCGAGTGAGGTATCAAAGTGAAGCATTCGTGAAGGGGCATCTGATGGGCTGGGTGTGGGGTTGAAATATCGGTATTCTGCGCATGCGCGGTGGCCAAAGGGTATGAAAATAGACGTTTTGGGATCTAGGGGAGTCTCTAATGGGCCGATGGAGTTGTATGAGGTATCAATGTGAAGTCTATGTGAAGGGGCATCCAGTCATAGGTGGGTGCATGTAAAATTTTTCCTGAAAAAAAAACGGAACACGGACTTTATCAAAAAATCCGGGAAAATGCCTATATGGGGTATGGGGGGGTATATAGGTCGCCGGGCTTATTGGGACTTGCCTATCAATAGAGTTATCTCCCCCTAGTTTCAGGGTGGGTGTATGTAAAAAATGTTCCTGAAAAAATACGGAAAACGGACTTTACCCTAAATTACGGGAAAATACCTATATGGGGTATGGGGGTATAGGACCATCCTGGGAAACCTACTTGTAGACATTTGCGGTATGGTTGTTTGGATTTGTTTTCTTAGTCTCGTAATTTAGAACACGATAGAAAGTGTCCCGGAGCGAATCGTTGAAATTTTTCAAAAAAGTTCAGGGAGACCCATATAGTCCCATACTAGGGGTATAGGACCAATGTTTGTCCCACTGGGAAACCTACTTCTATACATTTGCGGTATGGTTGTTTGGATTTGTTTTCTTAGTCTCGTCATTTAGAACATGATAGGAAGTGTCGCGGAGCGAATCGGTGAATTTTTTTAAAAAAGTCACCGAGACCCATATAGACCCATATAGTCCCATACTGGGGGTATAGGACCAATGTTTGTCCCACTGGGAAACCTATTTCTAGACATTTACGGTATGGTTGTTTGGATTTGTTTTCTTAGTCTCGTCATTTAGAACATGATAGGAAGTGTCCCGGCACGAAACGGTGAAATTTTTGAAAAAAGTCACCGAGGCCTGGGAGCATCCACCTGGACTAACATTCACGTGGTTTGGTGGGTCTGCGCAAGTGTGTGTGACGTCACTTTCGGGGTTTTTTCAGAATGCACAAACACTACCTCCAACTTTCCCGGCCCGGCCCACCCCGGACCGCCCCGGCCCGCCCCGGTCCGCCCCGGTCCGCCCCGGCCCGCCCCGGTCCGCCCCGGCCCGCCCCGGGCCGCCCCGGCCAACCCCGGCCCGCCCCGGCCCGCCCCGGGCCGCCCCGGTCCGCCCCGGCCCGCCCCGGTCCGCCCCGGCCCGCCCCGCCCCGCCCCAGCCCGCCCCGGCCCGCCCCGGCCGCGCGCGCGCGCACGCGCGGGTTCTTCGGCCGCAGCGCGCGCGGGGATGATGTAATGCATCTCCGGAAGTGCGCGTCATCACCGGCAGTGCGCGCACCTCAATGAAATGCCTGCTCCAAACCTAGACCAAAACACGTACTTGGTCTGTGGGCTGATTTCATTGGCTCTCTATTTTACTATAGTGCTCTTGCATTCTAACATTGATGGGTTACAATTTGGCCCCATCCTACACCACTGATTGCGGATTGACTGAATCTCCACATTGGGCATTTATGCATTATGAATAAAACACACAAGACAGGGTTTTTTGGTGAGATCTCATTTTTTTTTATTCAGTAACAACAACAACGTGAGAACAACCACGTGAAAACGGAAGCCCAGAACAGGGGGGAGGGGGGGCTTGTACATTGAAAGAACTGAAGCCCAGAACAGGGGGCTTGTACATTGAAAGAACTGAAGCCCAGAACAGGGGCTTGTAAACTTAAGCCCAGAAAAGGGGGCGTGTGTACATTGAAAGAATTCAAGCCCAGAACGGGGCTTGTACATTGAAATGATGGGCGGCCCAGTCATATACGAGTACATCGCGGTCCTCGGCCTTGGGGTACTCGTCAAACATCTGTACGATGGTAGATAAGGGTCTTCCCCGGCATCGATGGTACAGGTAAAACAAGCAATATTGTCCGCACACGCTACTGGTCGGGCTTTGCAACGTTTGACTGTTCCAACACCACGTCTCTGTGCCTTGATCCATGAAGTCTGTTAAATCGGGATGGAGGGATGGCAGGCCGTACGGGTCAAAGTATTCGCCCTGCTGTTCTGTCAAGTACACGCCCACCCAATGTTCACCGGGCCGATCCATCGGGTCCGTGTTGAGAACGTAAGCAGCAGGATATGTACGGTCTAATGGGAACACATCTCGGGCGAACACCCCTTGAAACACCATACGTGTCTCTGGGTCATTCTCCAGCACGGTGAATATCTGGTCTGTATCCATGTTAGGTGGAGAAGTCACACAGGATGTTGCGCGCCTTGTCCACTTGAATGATGTTGTCAAACTCGGCGTAGCACTTCACATTGACGGTGCTCCGGAGGGCTCGTTGAAAGTGGATTTCCAACCGTAAATTGCCTTGCTTGGCCAGGGCCAGCTGATGGTCGTTCTCTAAGGTAGGGGTCAAATCGAAACAGAACAACGTGTATCCGTTCCCGTAGTCCTCCCGACTGATGAAATCCCTTCGTCCTGGTTGATTTGACCGGTGGCTGTAAACAGGCTCTTATAGGCTCGAGTGAAATTCGCGCGCCCAAAGTTCGGTGTTAAGGCCGTGGCTGGCACCTGTTGTCCATCCACATGCAGGGCCACAAAATTGATGCCGAAATGTTTAAAGTCAAACGGATTCTCTGGGTAGGCTCCACTGAAACTGGTATTTCCCACACAGGCCAGGATCAATCGCTTGGGTAGTTCCCCCAGGAACAGGTTTTCTTTGTTGGCGCTCATATTTCCAGCAGACACAGAGAACACTTTGGTTTGTACACGTCGGATAGGGTACTGGGCTGGTTTTGTTTCCAAGGCTTTCATGTGTCCCAATTGAACGGCTGGATTCGGTTTCACTTTTCGGACATACAGGACTACGTCTTCGATGACAATCTTATAGTCGGCTGCATGCCCGTCTACGTTAGTGGCCATCAAGGCGAAGGTCGGAGGCGCCCGTATCAGTCGGATTTTGATGGGGATCTTGCTCAAGAGGTATCGGTCTCGCATGAACATGTCTGCGTGCAGTCGACCCATCATATCCACCGCGACGCCGTTCGCGGTCAAAGCCTTCCGTTTGCTATATCCCGTATTGTCGTTCTCTGCGCCCATGTGCTCGGCTTTGTCCTGGTAGAATAAAGCGGCTGTCAGTTGAGATTTATTAGCCACTCGCCCATGCGACAACAGCGTCTCGATGTAGGCTCGATAGGGGTACGTGTTGGTCGAGTCACTGATGAGTTTGTCGCTGAGAAATATATCCACCTGTTGAAGCATCGAGTGCAGCCAGAGATTCGTCGGGCCCACCGTTGCTTGGTCGGCGATTCTGGTGCCATCTCCATTGACGATCTTGGCTTTCACATACAAGTATGTATGGGCTAAATCCACATAGGTCGTATCCGCATTACTGATGGTGAGCTCGATGGGCCCTGTTGCGTTGATGCTGGACAGCGGGAGTATGTGGGTGCATGTAAAATTTTTCCTGAAAAAAAAAAGGGAACACGGACTTTATCGAAAAATCCGGGAAAATGCCTATATGGGGTATGGGGGGTATATAGGTCGCCGGGCTTATTGGGACTTGCCTATCAATAGAGTTATCTCCCCCTAGTTTCAGGGTGGGTGTATGTAAAAAAATTTCCTGAAAAAATACGGAAAACGGACTTTACCCTAAATTACGGGAAAATACCTATATGGGGTATGGGGGTATAGGACCATCCTGGGAAACCTACTTGTAGACATTTGCGGTATGGTTGTTTGGATTTGTTTTCTTAGTCTCGTAATTTAGAACACGATAGAAAGTGTCCCGGAGCGAATCGTTGAAATTTTTCAAAAAAGTTCAGGGAGACCCATATAGTCCCATACTAGGGGTATAGGACCAATGTTTGTCCCACTGGGAAACCTACTTCTATACATTTGCGGTATGGTTGTTTGGATTTGTTTTCTTAGTCTCGTCATTTAGAACATGATAGGAAGTGTCGCGGAGCGAATCGGTGAATTTTTTTAAAAAAGTCACCGAGACCCATATAGACCCATATAGTCCCATACTGGGGGTATAGGACCAATGTTTGTCCCACTGGGAAACCTACTTCTAGACATTTACGGTATGGTTGTTTGGATTTGTTTTCTTAGTCTCGTCATTTAGAACATGATAGGAAGTGTCCCGGCACGAAACGGTGAAATTTTTGAAAAAAGTCACCGAGGCCTGGGTAGGCCCATAGGCCTATACTGCATGGCTATGGGTGAAAAGGTCCATACGGGGTGGACGTGTTGGGATCTAGGTGGGCCACTAATGGTCCGATGGGGTCGAGTGAGGTCTTATTTTGAAGCTCTCATGCAGGAGCACTTGACTACACTAATGGTTCGTACGTTGTCAATACTCTGCGCATGCGCAGCCTGGCCGTAGTATAGAAAGCAGGCATTGTTGGGGTGTGTGTGGGTGTGTTTGGGTTAGAGATGGGCTATTCACGGTTCGAATGGGTCGTGTGAGGTATCCATGTGAAGCCTATGTGAGGGAGCCTCTGATGGCGTGGGTGTGGGGTTGAAATATCGTCATTCTGCGCATGCGCGGTAGCCCAAGGGTATGGAAATAGACGTTTTTGTGGTTTATGTGGGCCCCTAATGGGCCTATTGTGTCGAGTGAGATATCCATGTGAATCCTAGGTGAGGGAGCATCCACCTGGACTAACATTCACGTGGTTTGGTGGGTCTGCGCAAGTGTGTGTGACGTCACTTTCGGGGTTTTTTCAGAATGCTCAAACACTACCTACAACTTTCCCGGCCCGGCCCGGCCCGCCCCGGTCCGCCCCGGCCCGCCCCGGTCCGCCCCGGCCCGCCCCGGGCCGCCCCGGCCCGCCCCGGCCGCGCGCGCGTGTACGCGCGGGTTCTTCGGCCGCAGCGCGCGCGGGGATGATGTAATGCATCTCCGGAAGTGCGCGTCATCACCGGCAGTGCGCGCACCTCAATGAAATGCCTGCTCCAAACCTAGACCAAAACACGTACTTGGTCTGTGGGCTGATTTCATTGGCTCTCTATTTTACTATAGTGCTCTTGCATTCTAACATTGATGGGTTACATTTTGGCTCCATCCTACACCACTGATTTCAGTTTGACTGAATCTCCACATTGGGCATTTATGCATTATGAATAAAACACACAAGACAGGGTTTTTTGGTGAGATCTCATTTTGTTTTTTTATTCAGTAACAACAACAACGTGAGAACAACCACGTGAAAACGGAAGCCCAGAACAGGGGGGAGGGGGGGCTTGTACATTGAAAGAACTGAAGCCCAGAACAGGGGGCTTGTACATTGAAAGAACTGAAGCCCAGAACAGGGGCTTGTAAACTTAAGCCCAGAAAAGGGGGCGTGTGTACATTGAAAGAATTCAAGCCCAGAACGGGGCTTGTACATTGAAATGATGGGCGGCCCAGTCATATACGAGTACATCGCGGTCCTCGGCCTTGGGGTGCTCGTCAAACATCTGTACGATGGTAGATAAGGGTCTTCCCCGGCATCGATGGTACAGGTAAAACAAGCAATATTGTCCGCACACGCTTCTGGTCAGGCTTTGCAACGTTTGACTGTTCCAACACCACGTCTCTGTGCCTTGATCCATGAAGTCTGTTAAATCGGGATGGAGGGGTGGCAGGCCGTACGGGTCAAAGTATTCGCCCTGCTGTTCTGTCAAGTACACGGCCACCCAATGTTCACCGGGCCGATCCATCGGGTCCGTGTTGAGAACGTAAGCAGCAGGATACATACGGTCTAATGGGAACACATCTCGGCGAACACCCCTTGAAAGACCATACGTGTCTCTGGGTCATTCTCCAGCACGGTGGTTATCTGGTCTGTATCCATGTTAGGTGGAGAAGTCACACAGGACGTTGCGCGCCTTGTCCACTTGAATGATGTTGTCAAACTCGGCGTAGCAGATCACATTGATCCCAGGGCTCGTGCAAAGTGGATTTCCGACCGTAAATTGCCTTGCTTGGCTAGGGCCAGCTGATGGTCGTTCTCTAAGGTGGGGTCAGATCGAAACAGAACAACGTGTATCCGTTCGCGTAGTCCTCCCGACTGATCAAATTCCCTTCGTCCTGGTTGATTTGACCGGTGGCTGTAAACAGGCTCTGATAGGCTCGAATGAAATTCCTGCGCCCAAAGTTCGGTGTTAAGGCCGTGGCTGGCACCTGTTGTCCATCCACATGCAGGGCCACAAAATTGATGCCGAAATGTTTAAAGTCAAACGGATTCTCTGGGTAGGCTCCACTGAAACTGGTATTTTCCACACAGGCCAGGATCAATCGCTTGGGTAGTTCCCCCAGGAACAGGTTTTCTTTGTTGGCGCTCATATTTCCAGCAGACACAGAGAACACTTTGGTTTGTACACGTCGGATAGGGTACTGGGTTGGTTTTGTTTCCAAGGCTTTCATGTGTCCCAGTTGAACGGCTGGATTCGGTTTCACTTTTCGGACATACAGGACTGCGCCTTGGATAACAATCTTATAGTCAGCTGCATGCCCATCTACGTTAGTGGCCATCAAGGCGAAGGTCGGAGGCGCCCGTATCAGTCGGATTTTGATGGGGATCTTGTTCAAGAGGTACCGGTCGCAGGCACCGTTCGCAGTGAAAGCCTTCCGTTTGTTATATCCCACATTGTCCACCGTGTCCATGTGCTCGGGTGTGTCCTGGTAGAATAAAGCGGCTGTCAGCTGAGATTTTTTAGCCTCTCGGCCATACGACAACAGTGTCTCGATGTAGGCTCGATAGGGGTACGTGTTGGTCGAGTCACTGATGAGTTTGTCGCTGAGAAAAATATCCACCTGTTGAAACATCGAGTGCAGCCAGAGATTCGTCGGGCCCACCGTTGCAGCTTGGGTGATTCTGGAGCCATCCCCATTGACCACCTTGGCTTTCACATACAAGTATGTATGGGCTAAAGCCACATAGGCCGTATCCGCATTACTGATGGTGAACTCGATGGGCCCTGTTTCGTTGATGCTGGAGAGCGGGAGATGCTCCACCCATAATCCTTGTTCGGCACTGGTCTGTGTGGGCGGCACGGTCCACAAATCAAATTCACTGTTGGTGGAGGGACAGGACTCGGCGTGGATCAAGGACATGTTTTGAGAAAAGATATCCTGGGTCTTCGATGTGCGTCGTCGCTGGGTCGGTCGTCGACTGCTGCGTGGTCTCGGTGGGGCAGCTCTTTTATTCCCTACGGTGCGTTGTGCTTTGGCCACCAAGACGTCTGCCGCTTCTTTGGCCCGCCGTTTTAAGGATTCTTTGGGTGCCGTACCCCCCAAGACATCACCGGCCACTTGCAGTCCACTGCGTACCGCTTGTTTGCCGATTGCTTTCACCCCACGCGTCACCAAGGGCAGGAACGTTTTGACGATGCTGCCGAGTATGTTCCCCAGCCCATGTCCTCGCTGCATGCGTGCACCGCTAAAGACCGGAAAGCCACCCCCGGCCTGTTGGGCATAATAGTCCATATAGCTGCGTGCATCGCACTCGTAAGGTACTTTCATTATGCAAAGTGGGAAGCACGTGCTTGTCGAAAATGAAGTGTCAGCACCACTTTCCCGCGTTCGAATGCCACCGGTCGTCCCGTGTCATCTCTTATATCCACCGTGATAGTGTTGATGTCGGTTTGTCGTACGGGTAGGTAGAGCATGTGGGTGAAACTGTGGGTGACTTGTTCTCCATACGTCTTTTTAATGGGGACCACCCGTAACAGAGGTGTGTTGATATCGCCCACGATGTGCTTGTCCACCACGTCCGAGTAGACGTAGAGTCCGTACATACCCGACTTCATATCCATCGGGATCTCGCCTTGGTGGGCGGTGGGACCAGCGAACGTCTGTAGATCGAAACCCAGCATTTGCTGTAGGATAGGACTCAGTACGACACTCGCGTTGGCGATGACGATAAGCTGTGCCTTGTCGTTGTGTGCGTTGTAATCGAAGTCCACGTGATTCTTGAAGGGAAAGGATTTGATGGGTTTTGAAGTATTCGTGACTTCCCGTAGAGCCTTATAATGCAACAGTCTTGACAGCCCACCCATGAACTCCTTGGGGGTATCGTATTGGCCTTCGGGGAGGGTGAGTCGGGTGTTTTTGTCTTCGTAGGTCACCTCGTACCACATTTCATTGGCTCGCACGTTGTACCACGAGTAAGGGTATTGGATATCCACGAGGCCACATTCCCAGCGCCCAGGTAAATGCAACGGTTGCGGTAACTGGGTCACGTACTTGGCCACGGTGTTGTCAGGAAACACATCCAGCGAACTGTTACTGGGTAGGGTGAGGTAAAACATGGCGGCTGAGCTGTCCTGCTGCTGCTGTTGGTTTTAATAGGTGTTCCAGGCCTTGGGCGGTTGTGTCCGGCGACGTGTTCGTCGCGTTGACTTGCTACGTGTCACGGCTCTGGAGATGTGGGGTGTCCTGATCGAGGGTGGTTTTTTAAAGGCCTGAAAAGAAGGTGCCCGTTGTGGTGGTGGTGTTTTGGGGGGTGATTCCGGTTCCCATTCCGATTCCCAAGGTTGTGGAGTCTGTCGTGGTGCACGACTCGGTGAGTCACGCTGCATAAAGGCCCAGCGGTGGGGGTTCTCCACCAATCCCTGTGGTACATGCATATTTTTCAAGCCTTGAGCGAAGACCTCCCATCCTCGAGGATCCGTGTGCGACCTGCGTTGACGCATCAGGTCATTCACTAAATCCGTCATGTGGGTGCCGGGAACCACCTGATTCTGTACCAGGAGTTCGCCTTTATCATTCCAAGTCATGTTAGGATTCTGTTTCATCCGTTGTAATACCAGGCCAGCTTGTTTCTTGAACGATGCAGGTACACTCTTCAGCACTTCGTCTTCCACCCACTGTGGGGATGTGGGTGCTACCCCTGGTAATGGCGGCTGTTGGAGCGGTGCTGAGGTCGGCGGTGTGTCACGTGGTGGTGGTGGTGGTGGTGGTGGTGGGGTAGAGAGGGTTTTGTATTGGTCCATGAACGTCATGTACCGTTGAAGCGTCTCATTGTACCATTGTACTTTCTCACTGTCGCTTAACCCCGGTCTTTGTAAGATCTGTTGCATCTCTCCATCGAGGGTGTTTATGGTCTTCACCGTAGGTGGGACAGGGTAGGACGATTGGAGGTTTTGAAGGAACCGTGGTTCGACGAGGACCATTTTTTTCGTGTGGTTCATTGTCGGCCGAAGAGTCCACCCAATACTGGATCCAACACGGAAGCGGCCAACGGTGCTAAGATGGCCCCGAGAAAGCCGCCTTTCTGTAACACCTTTTTCTTTTGTGTTTGAGAGACCCGCTTCTGGACTAGGGTTCGGAGACCTGTCTTATGGTTGGTCAACTTGGTCTTCTGAGCCGGAGTCAGTGGTACGTTGCCTTTTAACAGGTTGTACCCGATCTCGCACAGACAGCGTACAAGGTCAGGGTCCGCACCGCGTACAATGGTTCGGACCAACTCGGGTGGGGCCGTCTACAATACACGGAGCGTGGGAGCGTGCTTCCGTACTCGCGCAGACATCATGTACAACTAATGCTAGAACCCACAACTCTGCATTTTTTATCTACTTCAGAGAACAGAGACAAAGTCAACCATGCTGTGGTATTCATTCTTTTTATTATCCCCATCATCAAACACACACTCCAGCTGGGGGAGCCACTGTAGGTGTGTTTACATTATTTTTGCATGTACACGTGGTGGGCCTCTCCGGGAAAGATGCCGGTCCGTAGTCGAAGGTGGTCGGGGGTGGCTTGCTTGAGGTCGAAGAACATATACCCGTGCTGAGGGGTTGTCGCATCTTTGAAGGCTTCCAACGCAAACGGTGTGCGGCCAGGATACATCTGTCTCGCCAGGTGCAGCAGTTGAGTGGTATCTCTCGGGTTTTTGAAGACCACCAGGTAGTGGGCATTTAAGCTGATGTTCCGATGTTCTTTGTTTTTACTGAACAGATTCTGCACAATGTAGATGATACTGAGCCGTCGATGGTGGCAGCCTTTGGTAAAGAGTTGGGTGACCCGCGCATCCGTCTCCGCCATGAGATCATCCAGAACCACCAAGGTGTCGGGTTCCAAATCGGCCAGGTTGGGTAGGCCTTCCACGAACGTGATGTGGGGCATTGCTGCATACGCTGCCTGCCATTCTCCGTAACACCACACGACTCGGGCAATGGGTGGGTGATCATGCTGTCGGCGTGTTGAAGGAGCTTCCTGACGAAGTGCGTTTTGCCGGAGCCCGTCGGTCCTGCGATGACGCAAGTGATGGGATGCTGCCACCGAGGGTCCATGGTTCGAGCTGTATGCGCTGTCGTGGTAACCCGCTCTTGTAAATTTCGTACGAGTGAACTGGAGTGGTGGTGGTGGTGGGTACAACGTCGGTCGTCGTTGTCTGTTCACTGCCAGTGATGATGGTGGCGGGTACAACGTCGGTCGTCGTTGTCTGTTCACTGTGAGGGATGAAATCCGGTGGGTCTTCAGACGTAGTGGGTGTTCTTGGTGTAGGTGTGGAGCTGGATGTGGAGCTCGACGTGGCTTGTACACGGGGTGTGGTGGTCACTGGGCTCGATACGGGGTTGACTGATGCTATCTGTAGACCGGTTTCACTGGTGGCTGGTGTTCTCAGTTGGTTAAGTAACGTGCTGACATAAGCTACGTCGTAAAACACACCTCCGTACAACACACTCAGCAGGGTAAGCAGTATCACCACAAAGCCCACTTGCGCTTTGCGCGTTTTGGGAGACGCTGTGTTCAGAGGCAGCTGCTGTTTGTCCATAGCACTGGTCGGACGTGGAATGAAGGATGACGGCAGTGGTGTCTGGCTTTATAGTCGTTTCACTTGGTTGGCAGCGACCCAGGAATTGAAGGAACTGGGCCAGCCTTGCCATTTGACGAAATGAAACAGTTTGTCACATCGACGTTCCGTTTTCAAAATCTGCTCCACCGTGTAGTAGTCTTGCTGTGTTTTACGACAGGCTGTAATTCCGTCTCGTAAAACGTCCCTAGCAACGGTTCCCCTTGAAGATCTTCCAGTTCATAGACTCGCTGCTGTCGGGGTAGGCGCCGTTTAATCAGGAAGTGCTCATCGCTCCAGTTGGGCAAGTAACTTTTCTCAAATTGACCTTTGACTTTACTGATCCGTACAGGATCCCCGACCGTGAACATCTCATTCGTCGTTCGCTGCGATTGCCTAGGGTACAAGACACGCCGGACTTGGGCTTCATTGGGTTGGGTCACGGTAATGGGGGCTCTCTGTATACTCCGATGATAGGCTCGATTGTAACCACTCACAAGTTTCGGGAGAACATCGATGTACCGCCATGTATTCTTATAGGTGAAATATTTATACATGCGGCCTTTGAATGTCCTGTTGAACCTTTCCACCACGGAAGCCTTGGTCTCGTTGTACGTATGGAAGAAAAACACCTTCTGGGCTTTCAGAAACTGTTGGAACGGTCTGTTGACGAATTCCGTGCCTTCGTCGGTTTGCAAATACAAAGGTTTGCGCCCGGTCTTGAAGATGTCTTTGAACGCCGCTATGAGATTCGCCCCCCGTTTTCGTCCGGATGGGTACCACCCACGCATACTTCGATAGGATATCGATGCACGTCAAGATATACCGATTCCCATCGTTGTGTTTGGCAAAGGCGCTCATATCGACCAAATCCGCTTGCCACTGAGCATCTATTCCTCCCACGATGATCCGGTTCCGTAGAAAATGACGACGGACAGATCGATGTAAGGTATAGGTGTCTTGTTTTCTTAACCAATCTCGGACTTGGGCACGTTGTATCCCCTGCGGTTTGGCCGCTCGATAGAGAGCTGACAATGCACTATAGGCCGCCGGACTGTCGGGACTGTAGTATAAGTTATCCAACACCTTCTCCCAGCGCTTCATGGTGACAAATGATGATGGACCCTGGCTCTATCGTTTATTTATAACGGTATATCTTGGGCCGGAGTTTCTTTCTGATTTTCTTCGTTGGCTTCCACAGTGTCCATGGTAAATGACCAGTCCAACTCGTCTGATGACCGCTTGATAAGCACTTGATCCACATCTACTACGACATCTCCCAATGCAGACCATAGATCAGGGTGAAGGGTAAAATGCACTGTACCTCCATCTAGCCGAGCCAATTGAGCAAAGAAAGGGCCGCGTCGGATGTACACCTCGTGACACAAGTGGATGAGATCGCCGTCCAGTTCACCAGACAACACCCGTTTGAATTTGGTCCAGCCCTCTCGGGACAGACGAATGTGGGCCGGGCACGGTTGTGTAGGGTCCGCATCACAGATGTCTCCCACCTCTTCCATGATATCGACCTTATCCGCATACACGTGCAGGAAAACCTCGGGGGTCAAGCTGAGATACGCCAGTATTATATGCTCCGTCATGGTCAGTACGTGAATGGTACCAGATTTGGCTGTCTCTCGCATTTATAGGGAGAACCCCGTGAGATCAAAGGATCGGGTGGTCAAAGTCTTGATGGGTAATCAATGACATCGTGGTCTGGTTCATGGCTAGACATTTGTTCATTGGGTTCCGCTGCTTCTCTCAGGGCACGAGCCCACTCCAACTCGTCTGATGACCGCTCGTCCTGTGTAAACAACTGGTCCACGATAGGCACCACTTTCTCGAAGGCTGTCCACAGATCGGGGTCTAGCGTGAAGCCTCGCGTAGGGTCTTGGTAGCGGCCCAGGCGTGGGAAGAAGGGTCCACGGTATACGTAGATGGCATTGTCTATGTGGATGAGGTGTCCGTCGAGCTCGCCGCTCAACACCCGTTTAAATTTGTTCCAGCCGTCACGGTGTAGCGTAACCGTATTCGATGCGGTCTCAGCGGGCGACCAGCAAACATCTCCACGGTCTTCCACGAGGGTGACTTTATCTTCATAGACGTGTAACCCCACCCGGGGTGTAAGGGGAAGGATGGCTCGTAGGACTGGTGACATGCTTGATCCAATGACGAACGGTGAATGACACACACTCTGCCTGACCCTCGTATTTATAGTCAGGTCCCACTGTCAATGCCACAGCGCCAGGGTCAATAGGGCACAGACCATGACTAGGCCAACCAGCCGTCGCTGGTTCCGGCGTGAGCGCTCGTGGTCCATAGCCCGAGCATCAAGGATGGCTGTCATAGTCCAGTAGTGGTGAGTGATGGCACACCTCTCCATCGAGTACACTCTGTCGAGGACCGCTTCTGTGAACTCTTTCAGGATGTGGCGTCGCCCCTCGTTGTCGTCGCCATCTGCAAACATGGGCCGGACCACTGCTCGGTAACCCGTGAGTGAATTAACCACGGTGGCATGCTGTAAAATGCGAGTCGCATAGGGCTGGATCTCCGTCATGGCTCTGCAACCGTAGAAATGAAGGTGTGGGATCCAGAGGGACGTGTTTTATAGACCATGTCACACA
Organism: Hanleya hanleyi; assembly: GCA_036873755.1. Lineage (NCBI taxonomy): Eukaryota > Metazoa > Mollusca > Polyplacophora > Lepidopleurida > Hanleyidae > Hanleya > Hanleya hanleyi. The sequence continues at coordinate 14,138 of JAVTVY010047192.1, read as the reverse complement.
TACGCGCCTAGATGTAGCTCTACGGATGTAGTCCGTGGTACGTACTATTCTGATTGGTTATGTGGCTCCTATAGAGATAGTACCTTATCGACAATGGGGACTACTTGTTCCAAAGCCGTCCATAGATCCGGGTCCAGGGTAAAACCACCGTCGTTCAGACAGAGGAGTCGAGCGGAAAAGGGACCGCAGAAAAGGTAGACGTCGTCACACAGGTGAATGCTATCACCGTGCAGGTCACCCAACAACACCCGTTTCAAGGTAGTCCATCCTTCCGGAGACAAAGCGACGTGCGATTTGGGTTCAGTCGTACACCAACACCTAAGTCCGCTATCGATGAGGTCCACTCGTTTGGGGTACAACAATAGGGTGCAGCCAGGTGTAAGCCTCCGGGTAGCCACAGTCCCTTCTTTCACCTCGGGGTGTAGTAAGTCATCCACCTCGGGGAGTACATCTTTCAGTGCCATCCATAACCGGGAAAAAAGGGAATCCTCTCCAGCAGTGCGTATGTGCACGCCGACTTCCACGTGCATGAAATCCCTTTCGGGGTCTTTTCCCTGTAACAATCGTGTCAATAGAGTCCAGCCTGATAGCGATAACAAAATCTTCACCTTCTGCGGTGCGTCTTGGACCAGCTCCAGGTGATCGTCATTGACGATGAGGTAGACGTCGGACGTCAGTTGGAATAACGCAAGCTCTGTTCCGCTCGCTGCCATGGTGGGGAATGAAAAGCGAACGGTGAGAGAGGTGGCTTTATAGTGTACCTGCTGGGTAGGGTTTTATACACCGTGCGTGGCACTTGTTATACTCGCTTGCGCCATAAGGTCAATAAGGTTAGAAATGCGTTTTTTTCTACTACGCCCTGTGACGGCCCTTCGTGAATGGGCGTAACCTGTGAACATCATAGGAATGCATGTACTAACCTGTCTGTGGGGTTTTTCCACAATGTCGTTCACCTTCGTGTCTTTTCGGGTACGTCCGTGTCTTTTCGGTAAAGTCCGTGTCTTTTCAAAAAGTCCGTGTCTTTTCGGTAACGTCCGTGTCTTTTCGGTAACGTCCCTATCTTTTCGGGTATATATGAGGGTCTTGAGGGGGCGACTGTATGTGACGTGTTGTATGTGTTTTTCTCGGTGACGTCCGTGTCTATCATCCGGTATGTATGTATGAGGGTCTTCATGCGCGCGCTCGGAGGTGACAGAAGATGTCACGGAGGTCACCGAAGAGACACGGACTTTTTGAAGAGACACGGGAACAGCCGGGTAGTTACGGAGGTGCCCGAAGAGACACGGAGGTTACCGAAGATGTCACGGCTCGACCCTCGGCTTGGGGATAGTTGAACTGAGTGTGCTAAAAATAGATCACCAGCTAGCGTGCTATAAAAGGGAAGCGGCCTTGCCGTTTCATCAGACACTCTGTCAACCACCAAGATGTTCACTTGCACAACTTGCCAGAAGCAGTTTACTCGTCTAGATAATATACGACGCCACGAGGCCTCCACCCACAATGATGCACGGTATACCTGTATAACCTGCGCACGGTCATTTAATCGGGAGGATCATTTACTGCGCCACGAACGCTCATTCCACGAGGGCACGACGGAACAATGTAAGGATTGTGGTCAACTCTTCAAATGACGCAGTCAGTTAAGACGGCATCAGCGTTTGATTCATGTCCCGTCTCTACGGTATGAGCGACAACTTCCCACTAAAGAGGCACCCAGGAGGGTCGGACCCAGTGAAGATAAGCCCGGGGAGACGAACGCCACTGGTGATGCGATGACGGAGAGCCCGCCTATACCCACAGTTCAGAAGAGCCTGGATTTCCAGCCGGACCCCACCGTTACGGTTTCGAGTCATACGCCTGACAACATCGAACATTTTCTGGACGAGCCCATAAATGTTCCTAGCGATCTCTTACAGGACAACCATCCAGTGAGTGACATCGATCGGCGCCATTGGTCCATGACACGGCACTGTTTCCACCGTCATCGCCCTATTCAAGATATCTACAATTTCCCACTGACCAACCTCACCCGTCTACGCAGCTACGTGGAAACCATCTTCGAAGATCAAACTACGGCCTTCAAATTGAATCTGGCGTTTGGTTATGTGTTGCAGCATAAGGAGACAGTCCAAGTCCGATACTTTTACCCGAGAAGTAACATCTATGTGTTTGACCAGCCGTTCACCATCATTAACCGGAGGTCACTAGAGACGATGCTGGAGAAACTGGACACCGTGGATCCCTTGGAATGGGCCCAACAACAACGACCCAACACCAAGTGGACAGTGAAGAGGGTGACCAATGTTACGTTTTTCCTTACCAAGCTGACCGACCACCGCCATCGGTTGAATGCGTCACTCGTGCACTGATGAATACCATAACATGCCGTACATACTCTCTATGTCTACATGCTGATCGTTGACTTGAGCTCAGTAAACACTTGTACCTAATGTGACGTTGCGTTAAATAATAAAACATGGTGTTTGATATTTCAATTTGTTTTGCTGTGAACATACTAAACATACCCAGGGCGGCTCCCCCAGCCTGGGTATGATGTAACATTGGGGATAATAAACTGAATGAACATTGCTGAACTTGTTGTTATTCACGACAACCGCTAGTGACGATATTTCAACCCCGCACTCACCCCATCAGATGCCCCCTCACATAGGCTTCACATGGATACCTCACTCGATCCCATCGATCCCAAAACGTCTATTTCCATACACTTTATCTATTGCCCATGCGCAGAATGACGATATTCCTACCCCACATCCATCCCACCGGTTGCCCCCTCACATAGGCTTCACAATGATACCTCACTCGACCCCATCGGGCCATTAGTGGCCCACCTAGATCCCAAAACGTCCACCCCGTATGGACCTATACACCCATAGCCATGCAGTATAGGCCTATGGGCCTACCCAGCCCTCGGTGACTTTTTCCAAAAATTTCACCGTTTCGCTCCGGGACCCTTCCCATCGTGTTCTAAATGACGAGACGTGAAAAACAAATCCAAACAGCCCATATCACAATGAACGTGTGTGAATTTCCCAGATTGGACCCATACCCCCATATAGCCAGCCTATGGGCCTATATACAGACCTCGGTGACTTGTCCCAAAAATTTCACCGATTCGCTCCGGGACCCTTCCCATTGTCATTTTCTCGGCGAGACGAGAAAAACGCGACCCCACAACCCATAGTAAAGCCCACGAAAAAAAAAATGACCATCCCCATACCCCATACAGACATTTTCCCTTATATTGTATAATACAGACCCCTATTGTAGGGGTAAAGTCCGTATTCCGCTTTTTTCCGGAGAAATTTTTACATGCACCCACCCCATTAACTTGATAGGCAGGCCCCGATAAGCCCGGGGACCGATATTAGCCCTTTTGGCTAGAGTTGATAGCGGTTTTCCCCTATTTTAGGGGTAAAGTCCGTATTCCGCTTTTTTTCTGGAGAAAGTTTTACATGCACCCAACGGCCGAGACACTAGTCCAGGCGGATGCCCCCTCACATAGGCTTCACATTGATACCTCATACGACTCCATCGGCCCATTAGGGACTCCCCTAGATCCCAAAACGTCTATTTCCATACCCTTTTCCCACAATTCCCTGTCTGCGCATGCGCAGAATGGTGACAACGCCCGAGCCGCTAGTCCAGTCAGATGCCCCTTTACGAATGCTTCACATTGATACCTCATATGACCCCATTGGACCATTAGTGGCTCCCCTAGCTCCAAAACGTCTATTTTCATACCCTTTGGCCACCGCGCATGCGCAGAATGCCGATATTTCAATCCCGCACCCAGCCCATCAGATTCCCCTTCACGAATGCTTCACTTTGATACCTCACTCGACCCAATCGGTCCACTACGGACCCACCTAGGTCACAAAACGTCTATTTAGGTATTTCCCGTATACATTAACATTGGAAGTCAACCCATGGGACTACTTTCTGTCCGCGGAGGCAGACCGCATCACCACCAGACCGCATCACCGCGGAAGAATTCGAGGTCAAAGGTTGCCGGAACTATAGCCTAGACAGGTCAGTACATGCCTTGATCACGTGATCGCCACGTGACCAAGTTCCTCCTCAAATCCTCCCCGTGACGTCATACATCCGGGTGAAATGGGGTCGGATATCCGTTGACCCTACTACTGGCGACCACTTTGTTGAGCTAGGAGTTCAATTCACATTTTAGATCGAAACTTTTGTCTCCTTATTTTTTATTGAATTACCTAATATATCAGATTTGGAAAAAAAAATTATGTACCATTTAACAAATCGATGTGGGAGTGTTGGTACAAGGATACGCGTTCAGGCCAGACCAGAAAAATATCTGGTTCACCGTTAGTAATATATAAGGCGTAAATGGACGATTTAGCGCCTCACTGCGCATGCGCAGAAAAAAAATGTGGCGGTATTGTGGCGGTGTGCGCAGGAGTGTTGTGCGCAGGTGTGACGTCACTTCCGGTCTGGGTGAATGGGGCGTGCCCTTGGGGGATGTATTTCTCCGCGGTGATGCGGTCTGGCGGTAATGCGGTCTGCCTCCGCGGACCGAAAGTAGTCCCAAAACCGTGGGTTTTCGTGGAAGTGTTCGGCAATCTGTAGGCACCGCTAGTGGACCGATGGGGTCGAGTGAGGTATCAGAGTGAAGCATAGGTGAAGGGGCATCTAATGGACTGGGTGTGGGGTTGACATATCGGCCTTCTGCGCATGCGCGGCGGCCGAAGGGTATGAAAATAGCCTTTTTGGAGCTAGGGGAGCCCCTAGTGGACCGATGGGGTCGAGTGAGGTATCAAAGTGAAGCATTCATGAAGGGGCATCTAATGGACTGGGTGTGGGGTTGACATATATTATCTTCTGCGTGCGCGCGGTGGCGAAAAGGGTATGTGCGCTTGGAGCTAGGGGAGCCCTAGTGGACCGATGGGGTCGAGTGAGGTATCAAAGTGAAGCATTCATGAAGGGGCATCTAATGGACTGGGTGTGGGGTTGACATATCGGCCTTCTGCGCATGCGCGGTGGCCGAAAGGTATGAAAATAGACGTTTTGGAACTAGGGGAGCCCCTAGTGGACCGATGGGGTCAAGTGAGGTATCAATGTGAAGCATTCATGAAGGGGCATCTAATGGACTGGGTGTGGGGTTGAAATAGCGGCCTTCTGCGCATGCGCGGTGGCCGAAGGGTATGAAAATAGCTTTTTGGAGCTAGGGGAGCCCCTAGTGGACCGATGGGATCGAGTGAGGTATCAATGTGAAGCATTCATGAAGGGGCATCTAATGGGTTGGGTGTGGGGTTGAAATATCGGCCTTTTGCGCATGCGCGGTGGCCGAAGGGTATGAAAATAGCCTTTTTGGAGCTAGGGGAGCCCCTAGTGGACCGATGGGGTCGAGTGAGGTATCAATGTGAAGCATTCATGAAGGAGCATCTAATGGGCTGGGTGTGGGGTTGACATATCGGCCTTCTGCGCATGCGCGGCGGCCGAAGGGTATGAAAATAGCCTTTTTGGAGCTAGGGGAGCCCCTAGTGGACCGATGGGGTCGAGTGAGGTATCAATGTGAAGCATTCATGAAGGGGCACCTAATGGACTGGGTGTGGGGTTGACATATCGGCCTTCTGCGCATGCGCGGTGGCCGAAGGGTATGAAAATAGCCTTTTTGGAGCTAGGGGAGCTACTAATGGTCCAATGGGGTCGAGTGAGGTATCAAAGTGAAGCCTAGGTGAAGAGGCATTCAGGCAATGGGGTGGGTGCATGTAAAGTTTTTCCTGAAAAAAAAACAAAAAAAAAAACGGAAAACGGACTTTATCGAAAAACCTGGGAAAATGCCTATATGGGGTATGAGGGGTATATAGGTCGACGGACTTAACGGGGCTTGTCTATCAATAGAGTTATCTCCCCCTAGTTCCAGGGTGGGTGTATGTAAAAATTTTCCTGAAAAAATACGGAATACGGACTTTATCCTAAATTACGCGAAAATGCCTATATGGGGTATGGGAGGTATAGGACCATCCTGGGAAACGTACTTCTATACATTTGCGGTAGGGTTGTGGGGTCTCGTTTTACTCGTCTCGTCATTTAGAACATGATAGGAAGTGTCCCCGTGCGAATCGGTGAAATTTTGAAAAAGTCACCGAACCCCATATAGTCCCATACTGAGGGTATAGGATCAATGTTTGTCCCCCTGGGAAACGTACTTCTATACATTTGCGGTAGGGTTGTGGGGTCTCGTTCTACTCGTCTCGTCATTTAGAACATGATAGGAAGTGTCGCCGTGCGAATCGGTGAAATTTTTGAAAAAAGTCACCGAGCCCCATATAGTCCCATACTGGGGTATAGGTTCAATGTTTATCCCCCCGGGAAACGTACTTCTATACATTTGCGGTAGGGTTGTGGGGTCTCGTTTTACTCGTCTCGTCATTTAGAACACGATAGGAAGTGTTGCGGAGCGAATCGGTGAAATTTTTGAAAAAGTCACCAAGGCCTGGATAGGCCCATAGGCCTATACTGCATGGCTATGGGTGTATAGGGCCATACGGGGTGGACATGTTGGAGTCTAGGTGAGTCCCTGGTGGTCCAATGGGGTCGAGTGAGGTCTTATTTTGAAGCTCTCGTGCAGCAGCATCCGACTGGGCTAATGGTTCGTCCGTGTTCAATAGTCTGCGCATGCGCAGTCTGGCCGTAGTATAGAAAACAGGCAGTTTGGGTGCTATGTAGGGGTGTGTTTGGGTTAGAGATGGGCTAATCACGGTTCGAATGGGTCGTGTGAGGTGTCAAAGTGAAGCTTGTGTGGGGTAGAGTCAGAATGGTGTGTTTTTGAATGCAAGTCGCGTCAATCTGCGCATGCGCAGTTGGTTGTATTAAGTAAAGTGGCCATTTTGGGGCAGTACATGAAGGTGTTTGGGGTAGAGATGGACCGCTATGGGTCCGAATGGGTCGTGGAGGGTGTCAAAGTGAAGCTTGTGTGGGGTAGAGTCAGAATGGTGTGTTTTTGAATGCAAGTCGCGTCAATCTGCGCAGGCGCAGTTGGTTGTAGTAAGTAAAGTGGCCATTTTCGGGCAGTACATGAAGGTATTTGGGATCGAGATGGGCTATTCACGGTTCGAATGCGTCCTGGAAGGTGTCATCTTGTAGTTCTCGGGGTGTACATTCCGATTTGAGGGATGTTCGCGTCATCTGTGACGTCATCGGTGACGTCATCGGTACGAGTAGTAGCGAAAGTGGACATTTTCGGGCAGTACATGAAGGTATTTGGGGTCGAGATGGGCTATTCACGGTTCGAATGCGTCCTGGAAGGTGTCATCTTGTAGTTCTCGGGGTGTACATTCCGATTTGAGGGGTGTCCGCGTCATCTGTGACGTCATCGGTACGAGTAGTAGCGAAAGTGGACATTTTGGGGCAGTACATGAAGGTATTTGGGGTCGAGATGGGCTATTCACGGTTCGAATGCGTCCTGAAGGTGTCATCTTGTAGTTCTCGGGGTGTACATTCCGATTTGAGGGATGTTCGCGTCATCTGTGACGTCATCGGTGACGTCATCGGTACGAGTAGTAGCGAAAGTGGACATTTTCGGGCAGTACATGAAGGTATTTGGGGTCGAGATGGGCTATTCACGGTTCGAATGCGTCCTGAAGGTGTCATCTTGTAGTTCTCGGGGTGTACATTCCGATTTGAGGGATGTTCGCGTCATCTGTGACGTCATCGGTGACGTCATCGGTACGAGTAGTAGCGAAAGTGGACATTTTCGGGCAGTACATGAAGGTATTTGGGGTCGAGATGGGCTATTCACGGTTCGAATGCGTCCTGGAAGGTGTCATCTTGTAGTTCTCGGGGTGTACATTCCGATTTGAGGGGTGTCCGCGTCATCTGTGACGTCATTGATGACGTCATCGGTACGAGTAGTAGCGGAAGTGGACATTTTGTGGGTGCGTGAGGGTGAGTTTGGTGTAGAGATGCACCATCCTTAGTCCGAATGCGTCGTGTGAGGTGTCATTTTGTAGCTCTCGGGGTGTACATTCCCAATTGAGGCATGTCCGAAGCATCTGTGACGTCATCGATGACGTCATCAGTACGAGTATTAGCGAAAGTGAGCCTTTTTGGGGCAGTGCAGGAAGGTATTTGGTGTAGAGATGGACCATCCGCGTTGCGAATGCGTCGTGTGGGGTATCATGTTGTAGCTCTCGGAGTATATACCCTGATTTCAGGGATATTTATAGCATCTGTGACGTCATTGGTGACGTCATTAGTACAAGTTGTAGCGAAAGTGGGCGTTCGAATGCGTCCTGGAAGGTGTCATCTTGTAGTTCTCGGGGTGTACATTCCGATTTGAGGGGTGTCCGCGTCATCTGTGGCGTCATTGATGACGTCATCGGTATGAGTAGTAGCGAAAGTGGACATTTTGTGGGTGCGTGAGGGTGAGTTTGGTGTAGAGATGCACCATCCTTAGTCCGAATGCGTCGTGTGAGGTGTCATTTTGTAGCTCTCGGGGTGTACATTCCCAATTGAGGCATGTCCGAAGCATCTGTGTCGTCATCGATGACGTTCTGTGACGTCATCGATGACGTCATCAGTAGGAGTATTAGCGAAAGTGAGCCTTTTGGGGCAGTGCAGGAAGGTATTTGGTGTAGAGATGGACCATCCGCGTTGCGAATGCGTCATGTGGGGTATCATGTTGTAGCTCTCGGAGTATATATCCTGATTTCAGGGATATTTATAGCATCTGTGACGTCATTGGTGACGTCATTAGTACAAGTTGTAGCGAAAGTGGGCATTTTTTAGCAGTGAAGGATGTTATTTGGTGTAGAGATGGACCATCCGCGGTCCAAATGGACCGTGTGAGGTGTCATCTTGCAGCAACGCCCACCAACACCATTCTTAATGCTTCAACGCCCTGGTGAAATAGCTCAGAAGCTCTGATATTCCATGGAATTGTCACTAATTCTTCGAAATGCGGTGATGCCCGTCAACGCCCGTCGTTACACCCTAACACTCTAACATAACGCCATGATATAGACCAGAGAGAGAACAACAACAGTAACAACAACAAGGATGACACATGAGAGAACAACAACAACAAGAAGTTTTTTCATATAGTTTATTTTCCCCAATGTTACATCATACCCACGCTGGGGGAGCCGCGTTGGGTATATTTACAATTCAAGAAGATTCTTGTCCAATCAGAGGCCACCATTTGCATGTTTCATATTCGTTCCTGTCCGTTAGATGTATTCTTGTCCAATCAGAAGTCTCCATTTCAGAAAGTGCCATCTGAACCGTTTATTCTAATCATCGTCGGGCAGGCCAGGATACCGTTGAGGCAACATATCCTCAGATAGTTGTTATGAAAATAGGGTATGAAAATAGCCTTTTTGGAGCTAGGGGAGCCCCTAGTGGACCGATGGGATCGAGTCAGGTATCAATGTGAAGCATTCATGAAGGGGCATCTAATGGACTGGGTGGGGGGTTGACATATCGGCCTTCTGCGCATGCGCGGTGGCCGAAGGGTATGAAAATAGCCTTTTTGGAGCTAGGGGAGCTACTAATGGTCCAATGGGGTCGAGTGAGGTATCAAAGTGAAGCTTAGGTGAAGAGGCATTCAGACAATGGGGTGGGTGCATGTAAAGTTTTTCCTGAAAAAAAAAAAAAACGGAAAACGGACTTTATCGAAAAACCTGGGAAAATGCCTATATGGGGTATGAGGGGTATATAGGTCGACGGGCTTAACGGGGCTTGTCTATCAATAGAGTTATCTCCCCCTAGTTCCAGGGTGGGTGTATGTAAAAATTTTCCTGAAAAAATACGGAATACGGACTTTATCCTAAATTACGGGAAAATGCCTATATGGGGTATGGGAGGTATAGGACCATCCTGGGAAACGTACTTCTATACATTTGCGGTAGGGTTGTGGGGTCTCGTTTTACTCGTCTCGTCATTTAGAACATGATAGGAAGTGTCCCCGTGCGAATCGGTGAAATTTTTGAAAAAAGTCACCGAACCCCATATAGTCCCATACTGAGGGTATAGGATCAATGTTTGTCCCCCTGGGAAACGTACTTCTATACATTTGCGGTAGGGTTGTGGGGTCTCGTTTTACTCGTCTCGTCATTTAGAACATGATAGGAAGTGTCGCCGTGCGAATCGGTGAAATTTTTGAAAAAAGTCACCGAGCCCCATATAGTCCCATACTGGGGTATAGGTTCAATGTTTATCCCCCTGGGAAACGTACTTCTATACATTTGCGGTAGGGTTGTGGGGTCTCGTTTTACTCGTCTCGTCATTTAGAACATGATAGGAAGTGTCCCCGTGCGAATCGGTGAAATTTTTGAAAAAGTACGATATAGCCTCATATAGTCCCATACTGAGGGTATAGGATCAATGTTTGTCCCCTGGGAAACGTACTTCTATACATTTGCGGTAGAGTTGTGGGGTCTCGTTTTACTCGTCTCGTCATTTAGAACATGATAGGAAGTGTCCCCGTGCGAATCGGTGAAATTTTTGAAAAAAGTCACCGAGCCCCATATAGTCCCATACTGGGGTATAGGTTCAATGTTTATCCCCCTGGGAAACGTACTTCTATACATTTGCGGTAGGGTTGTGGGGTCTCGTTTTACTCGTCTCGTCATTTAGAACACGATAGGAAGTGTTGCGGAGCGAATCGGTGAAATTTTTGAAAAAAGTCACCAAGGCCTGGATAGGCCCATAGGCCTATACTGCATGGCTATGGGTGCATAGGGCCATACGGGGTGGACATGTTGGAGTCTAGGTGAGTCCCTGGTGGTCCAATGGGGTCGAGTGAGGTCTTATTTTGAAGCTCTCGTGCAGCAGCATCCGACTGGGCTAATGGTTCGTCCGTGTTCAATAGTCTGCGCATGCGCAGTCTGGCCGTAGTATAGAAAACAGGCAGTTTGGGTGCTATGTAGGGGTGTGTTTGGGTTAGAGATGGGCTAATCACGGTTCGAATGGGTCGTGTGAGGTGTCAAAGTGAAGCTTGTGTGGGGTAGAGTCAGAATGGTGTGTTTTTGAATGCAAGTCGCGTCAATCTGCGCATGCGCAGTTGGTTGTATTAAGTAAAGTGGCCATTTTGGGGCAGTACATGAAGGTGTTTGGGGTAGAGATGGACCGCTATGGGTCCGAATGGGTCATGGAGGGTGTCAAAGTGAAGCTTGTGTGGGGTAGAGTCAGAATGGCGTGTTTTTGAATGCAAGTCGCGTCAATCTGCGCAGGCGCAGTTGGTTGTAGTAAGTAAAGTGGCCATTTTTCGGGCAGTACATGAAGGTATTTGGGATCGAGATTGGCTATTGACGGTTCGAATGCGTCCTGGAAGGTGTCATCTTGTAGTTCTCGGGGTGTACATTCCGATTTGAGGATAAATGGCGGCAACATCAGACGTCATCGTGACGTCATCGGTACGAGTAGTAGCGAAAGTGGACATTTTCGGGCAGTACACAGCTGGTATTTGGGATCGAGATGGGCTATTCATTTTGCCCGAATGTCCTGAAGGTGTCATCTTGTACTTCTCGGGGTGTACATTCCGGGATTTGAGGGATGTTCGCGTCATTCGTGACGTCATCGGTATCATCATCGAAAACAGAAGTAGCGAAAGTGGACATTTTCGGGCAGTACATGAAGGTATTTGTGATCGAGATGGGCTATTCACGGTTCGAATGCGTCCTCGAAGGTGTCATCTGTAGTTCTCGGGGTGTACATTCCGATTTGAGGGATGTTCGCGTCATCTGTGACGTCATCGCGGTGACGTCATCGGTACGAGAGCAGCGAGTGGAGCTACGGGCAGTACATGAAGGTATTTGGGGTCGAGATGGGCTGGTCACGGTTCGAATGCGTCCTGGAAGGTGTCATCTTTTTGTAGTTCTCGGGGTGTACATTCCGATTTGAGGGATGTTCGCGTCATCTGTGACGTCATCGGTGACGTCATCGGTACGAGTAGTAGCGAAAGTGGACATTTTCGTGGTGCACATGAAGGTATTTGGGTCGAGATGGGCTATTGACGTCTGAATGCGTCCTGGAAGGTGTCATCTTGTAGTTCTCCGGGTGTACATTCCGATTTGAGGGGTGTCCGCGTCATCTGTGACGTCATTGATGACGTCATCGGTACGAGTAGTAGCGAAAGTGGACATTTTGTGGGTGCGTAAGGGTGAGTTTGGTGTAGAGATGCACCATCCTTAGTCCGAATGCGTCGTGTGAGGTGTCATTTTTGTAGCTCTCGGGGTGTACATTCCGAATTGAGGCATGTCCGAAGCATCTGTGACGTCATCGATGACGTCATCAGTAGGAGTATTAGCGAAAGTGAGCCTTTTGGGCAGTGCAGGAAGGTATTTGGTGTAGAGATGGACCATCCGCGTTGCGAATGCGTCGTGTAGGGTATCATGTTGTAGCTCTCGGAGTATAGACCCTGATTTCAGGGATATTTATAGCATCTGTGACGTCATTGGTGACGTCATTAGTACAAGTTGTAGCGAAAGTAGCGTTCGAATGCGTCCTGGAAGGTGTCATCTTGTAGAAGTTCTCGGGGTGTACATTCCGATTTGAGGGATGTCCGCGTCATCTGTGACGTCATTGATGACGTCATCGGTACGAGTAGCGAAAGTGGACATTTGTGGGTGCGTGAGGGTGAGTTTGGTGTAGAGATGCACCATCCTTAGTCCGAATGCGTCGTGTGAGGTGTCATTTTGTAGCTTCCGGGGTGTACATTCCAATTGAGGCATGTCCGAAGCATCTGTGACGTCATCGATGACGTCATCAGTAGGAGTATTAGCGAAAGTGAGCCTTTGGGCAGTGAAGGTATTTGGTGTGGAGATGGAATCATCCGCGTTGCGAATGCGTCATGTGGGGTAACATCATGTTGTAGCTCTCGGAGTATAGACCCTGATTTCAGGGATATTTATAGCATCTGTGACGTCATTGGTGACGTCATTAGTACAAGTTGTAGCGAAAGTGGGCATTTTTTAGCAGTGAAGGATGTTATTTGGTGTAGAGATGGACCATCCGCGGTCCAAATGGACCGTGTGAGGTGTCATCTTGTAGCAACGCCCACCAACACCATTCTCGTTGCGACGTCATCGGTACGAGTAGTAGCGAAAGTGGACATTTTCGGGCAGTACATGAAGGTATTTGGGGTCGAGATGGGCTATTGACGGTTCGAATGCGTCCTGGAAGGTGTCATCTTGTAGTTCTCGGGGTGTACATTCCGATTTGAGGGATGTCCGCGTCATCTGTAACGTCATTTATGACGTCATCGGTACGAGTAGTAGCGAAAGTGGACATTTTGTGGGTGCGTGAGGGTGAGTTTGGTGTAGAGATGCACCATCCTTAGTCCGAATGCGTCGTGTGAGGTGTCATTTTGTAGCTCTCGGGGTGTACACATTCCCAATTGAGGCATGTCCGAAGTTACTTCAGACGTCATCGATGACGTCATCAGTAGGAGTATTAGCGAAAGTGAGCCTTTTGGAGCAGTGCAGGAAGGTATTTGGTGTAGAGATGGACCATCCGCGTTGCGAATGCGTCGTGTGGGGTATCATGTTGTAGCTCTCGGAGTATATACCCTGATTTCAGGGATATTTATAGCATCTGTGACGTCATTGGTGACGTCATTAGTACAAGTTGTAGCGAAAGTGGGCGTTCGAATGCGTCCTGGAAGGTGTCATCTTGTAGTTCTCGGGGTGTACATTCCGATTTGAGGGATGTCCGCGTCATCTGTGACGTCATTGATGACGTCATCGGTACGAGTAGTAGCGAAAGTGGACATTTTGTGGGTGCGTGAGGGTGAGTTTGGTGTAGAGATGCACCATCCTTAGTCCGAATGCGTCGTGTGTGGTGTCATTTTGTAGCTCTCGGGGTGTACATTCCCAATTGAGGCATGTCCGAAGCATCTGCGACGTCATCGATGACGTCATCAGTAGGAGTATTAGCGAAAGTGAGCCTTTTGGGGCAGTGCAGGAAGGTATTTGGTGTAGAGATGGACCATCCGCGTTGCGAATGCGTCATGTGGGGTATCATGTTGTAGCTCTCGGAGTATATATCCTGATTTCAGGGATATTTATAGCATCTGTGACGTCATTGGTGACGTCATTAGTACAAGTTGTAGCGAAAGTGGGCATTTTTTAGCAGTGAAGGAT
>JAVTVY010047191.1:0-23546 GCA_036873755.1 Hanleya hanleyi | reverse complement strand
TGCTGCTCCACCGGCACCTCAACGTCAAATGCAATCACCCAACACCACCACCAACAACAACAACACCAGCACTACCACCACCACCACCACCACCACCACGACTCTCCCTCCTACGACGCTGCCATTACCACAGTCCACGACGTCACCTCACCGCCAGCCTGCCGTATCAACCCCTGAGACTACGGAGCCTATCATCACACACACACTCAACCCTACGACGCCGTCTAAGCGTATTACTCCACCTCACCACCAGCCTCCCGCCGTATCTACCCTCCGAAGCCATCACAAACGTTCCACCCCATCACCCACACCTACCAACACGTTAACACTTAGAGTGGGATCCGGCAGTGAATCACGTTTACCACGGCAACGATACCCGTTTGACTACGAGCCCCGATGGGATCCACATCGTCGACGTTCCGTCTGAACCACTCCCATTAAAAAAAAAAAAAAAACTATGGATCCTCGGTGGCAGCATCCTTTCACGTGTCTCATCGCTGGACCGACAGGGTCGGGAAAAACACACTTCGTTCAACGCCTCATCCAACACGGGTCAGCGCTGATTTCACCCCCCGTAGCTCGCATCCTGTGGTGTTATGGAGCTTGGCAACCGGCGTACGAGGAACTGGCACGTCTCCCGGGACTCACCTTGGTGGAAGGATTACCCCCTGAGGATACGCCAGAAGACACGTTGGTCGTGGTGGACGATCTCATGACGGAAACGGACAGTCGAATCACCCGTCTCTTTACCAAAGGAAGCCATCATCGTCGGTTGAGCATCATCTATATCGTGCAGAATCTCTTCAGTAAGAACAAAGAGCACAGGAACATTAGTTTGAATGCTCAGTATGTGGTGTTATTCATAAACCCCAGAGACGCCTCCCAAATTATGCACCTGGCCAAACAGATGTACCCTAAAAACACGGCCTTTGTACGAGAAGCCTTTGAAGATGCCACCCAAGGAGCTCACGGGTATCTACTCATCGTCTTGAAACAAGACACGCCCTCACCCCTTCGATTGCGCACCCACATTTTTCCCGGAGAGGTGCAGACGGTGTACACACCCAAATAAAAAGAAGCAACAACCCACTCTAGCCGTCACTTCCTGATCATGTCTGCACGGATACGCAAGCACGCGCCGGCCCTCCGCGTATTACGCAGCGCGCCACCGGAGGTGGCCCGTGCCCTGGTGCGCGGGGCGGATCCCGACTTGGTACGGTGTTTGTGTGAAGTGGCGCATAATGTGTTAAAAGGCAATGTTCCGCTCAGTCCTCTGCAGAAAGGGAAATTGCAACGGCACAAGGCAGGTCTCCGAACGTTGGTGAAGAAGTCGGGTAGTGTCAAGAAAAAGAAACAGGTGTTACAGCGAGGTGGATTTCTCGGCGCACTCCTCGCACCCTTAGCCGCTACTGTACTGGGACCGTTACTAGGCTCCATCTTGGGACGCTAACGTCATGGAACATACGAAAAAAAATGATGCTGGTGGAACCTCGACTGTTACAGAGTTTGCAATCACCCTATCCCGTGCCTGCCACAGTGCAACAACTCCAGTCTCTGGACGAAGAGATGAATAGTATACTCCAGCGTCGACTCCCCGATCACGAGAAAATTCAACTCTACCATCATACGCTGAACCGGTACAAGACGTTTATGGATCAATATAGGAGTAGTAGTAGTAGTAGTAGTAGTAGTAGTAGTACACCACTCCCACAACATCCTGCAACGCCCACACTCACACCACCGCCACCCTCACCTCAGCTGGAAGAGGAAGTGTTGGCCAGTGTGCCTAAAGCCTTCAAGACCAAGGCACGTTTATTGTTGGACCGGGTGAAACAGAATTCCGATATGGGTTGGAACGATGAGGGAAAACTGCTGATTCGAAACCAAGTGGTGCCGGGGTCTCATATGACCGATTTGATCAACGATATGGTACGTTCTCGCAAACACTCTAATCCCCCGGGCTGGGAAGCCTTTGCTCAGGGGTTAAAAGACACGCACATCCCTCAAGAATTGGTAGGGAATCCTAACCGTTGGGCCTTTATGCAGCAATCGACCCGACATCAACCACCACCACCACCACTACCCTCCTCTTCTTCTTGGGCCCCCATGTCACCGCCCAAAACACCACAACGACGACAGGGACGACCTGTTCACAGATCTAAGTCACCGCGACGATCACAACGCCGAAGTAAGGCGCCCAAGACCTGGGAGCCCTACTAGGGGAAAAGTATTAAAAACCCGGTGCAGAAGCCTGAAAGCTCAGTCGTCATGTTTTACCTCACGTTGCCCAGTAACAGTTCACTCGATGTGTTTCCTGACAACACCTTGGCCAAGTACGTGACCCAATTACCACAACCGTTGCATTTACCTGGACGGTGGGAATGTGGACTGGTGGATATTCAATACCCTTACTCGTGGTACAACGTACGAGACGAAGAAGTATGGTACGAAGTGACCTACGAAGGTAAAGTAAGCAAACTGATTCTCCCCGAAGGCCAATACGATACGCCCAAGACATTCATACAGGGTCTGCTCACCTTGTTGAATTACAAGTCTCTACGGAAGGTGACGAATAGTTCAAGACCCCTGAAATCCTTCCCCTTCAAGAATCATGTGATCTTCGATGTCAACGCACACAACGACAAGTCCTGTATCATGCTGAGCCCTAACGTGGGTGTGAAACTCAGTCCTAGGCTACAGCAAATGTTAGGTCTGCCTTACAGCGTCTACACGGGTCCCACCACTGACAACGGTGACGTTGTGATGGATATGAAAGTAGGTATGTACGGTCTACTCGGACGCAGCGGACAGCCATATTGTGGGCGATGTGAACACACCTCTGTTACGGGTGATCCCCATTAAAAAGAAGTATGGCGATCAAGTCAACCAGAGTTTCAACCATATACTCTACCTGCCCGTACGACATACCGATATCAACACCATCACGGTGGATATAAGAGATGACACGGGACACCCGGTCGCATTCGAACGAGGGAAAGTGGTGCTGACACTTCATTTCCGACAAGCCCGTTCTCCTAACTTCGTATAATGTACGTGCCTTACCAGTGCCATACGCCCAGCTATGCCGACTACTACAAGAAACAAACGGGAGGGAGCTTACCCATCTTTAGCGGTGCACGCATGCAACGAGGTCACGGATTGGGGAACATACTGGGCAGCATTGTGAAAACGTTCTTACCCTTGGTGACACGGGGTGTCAAAGCGGTGGGAAAACAAGCGGTACGCAGTGGATTGCACATGGCCGGTGATGTGATGGGAGGCACAGCACCCCGACAAGCCTTCAAACGCCGGGCTAAAGAAGCAGGCAGCGTCTTGATCGCCAAAGCCCTTAAAAGACAACCACGGACACGGCGAAGAGTCATTCGACGTCCGACACACCGACGACGCACACCCCGGAGGAATAAGACCAAGAAGAAGAAGAAGAATAGTAGGAAAGACATCTTCGCATAATGGCATTCATTCACTCCGAGTCGTGTCCGTCTACCAACAGTGAATTGGATTTGTGGACTATTCCACCCACCCAGACCAGTGTAGCCGAAGGACGTTGGGTAGAACATCGACCCCTGGCTAGCCTCACGGGGACGGGACCCCTGGAATTTACCATTGAAAACAAAGATACGGCCTACCTGGATTTAGCCCACACCTACTTGTACGTGAAAGCCAAAATAACGGACAACGACGGGACGCCCATAGAGGACGATGCGGTAGTTGGCCCGGTGAATCTTTGGCTGCACTCGTTGTTCCAACAGGTAGATATAGGTCTGAACGATAAACTCATCAGTACGTCCACCAATACGTACCCGTACCGAGCCTACCTGGAGACGCTGTTGTCGTACGGCAATGATGCCAAAAAATCACACTTGCAAGCTGCGCTGTACTTCAAGGATACACCCGGATCCATGAACAGCGTGCTCGCTGCCAATAATGGGTTCACCGCGCGCAAAAACTTGGCAGCCAATAGCAAGTCCATCGATATGATGGGACGACTGCACGCCGATCTGTTCCTGCAAGACCGCTACATGATGAACGGTGTATCCATCAAGATCAAGTTGATCCGTTCCACACGCCCGTTCGCCTTAATGGCCGCTGGAGACGATGGTCCCCGATACCACATCGTCATTGAAGATGCAGCCCTGTTTGTCCGTACGGTAGATTTGCAACAGGGAGTGTTGCTGATCCACATGGAAGCCTTATCGAAAAAACCAGCCCTGTACCCCATCCGACGCGTACAGACCAAGGTGTTCTCTGTGCCAGCAGGTACGATGATGGCCAATCGTGAAAATTTATTTCTAGGGGATCTCCCTAAACGTCTTACCCTGGCGTGTGTAACCAACACCGCTTTCAATGGACAGTGGGATGAGAATCCGTTCAACTTTCAACATTTCAACCTCAACTTTGTGGCACTGCACGTGGCCGGCCATCAAATTCCAGCCCGTCCATTACAACCGGACTTTGGTAACCAAAACTATATGCGGACCTACCTGAACCTGTTTACAGCCACAGGACAAAACAACCAGGACGAAGGCAATACCATCAGTCGACGAGACTTTTACCGTGGGTACACGTTGTTCGCCTTCGACCTCACCCCCACCTTGGAACACGATCATCAACTGGCTTTGCTCAAGAAAGGAAACCTACGGCTGGAACTGCGTTTCGCCGTCGCTCTAGCCCAGACCATTAACGTGATTTGCTACGCCGAGTTTGATAACGTCATCAGCGTGGATCAGCAAAGAAACGTGCTGTGTGACTACGCCAGCTAAGAGAGTCATGGATACAGAGCAGCTGATGGCCATACTCCAGCATGATCCTAAGGTCCCCTTTCGAGGTGTGTTTCCACGCAATGTGTTTCCCACCCACTCCACCACCCCAGCAGCCTACATCCTGAATACAGACCCGGGGTCTCGACCCGGTGAACATTGGGTAGCTGTGTACGTGGACACCCTAGGCCAAGGCGAATACTTTGATTCCTACGGACTTGCACCCCTACATCCCGATTTGGTGAAATTCATGGACGTCTCTACTACAGTGTGGCGTTGGAATACTCAAAGATTACAAGGACCCTTGAGTAGTGTGTGCGGACAGTACTGTGTGTTTTATCTCACTCACCGGAGTAGAGGACATTCTATGCCCACCATCGTACACATGTTTGATGATTATTGTCAAGCCGAAGACCGTGATGTCCTCGTCTATGACTGGACGGCCTCTCGTTTTAATGTGCATGCTCCATTTCTCTGGTTAACTTAAATTCAATGCACTGCGCGCGCAGTACTTGTTTTTTTTATTATTATTATCACGTTATTGTTATGACGTTGTTGTTCTGACGTTCATTGATGTTGAATAAAAAATCATGAAAAAACACAAAAAAAATGATGGTTTTGACTTTTTTTATTTAAGTCAACAAGAAGAGTTACACTATATACAATAGAATACAGGTGGTATGTACACATAGAATAGTAGGGGTATGTATATACAAGTGGTACAAAAAATTCTGTCAGGAGTAGGATTCGAACCTACGCCAGCATTCGCCGACCAGCACTTAATATCGGCGCCTTAAACCACTCGGCCATCCTGACTTTTACAGTTTTTTAACTCGTGTATCAACAGTTATAGTGTGTGTGTGTGTGTGTGTGTTCCAATCACAAGTCCAAGTAAGTAGTGCTCACACCATCGGCCAGGACTTTCCGTTTCGGATAAAAGAAAGTAAAGGCGTCTCGTTGCTGGATGTACGTCCGCATCTGGTGGTCCACCACGCGAAATCCTCGGTTAGTGCCACTCGCACTGGCCTGGCTTTGCAGCACGTTCAAGTACAAGGCTTTGTCGATGTTGGGATCGCGCCGGTTCACCCCTTTGCAGCTAAACTTATTTTCGTCTCCCCCGTAACAGTAATACGTCTTGGAGGAGAGCGCAATCATAGCATCCCCACTCCACTCCAGCTTGAAGAGCCCGGGCGTACGCTTATCATACTGGTAATGGTCACGTCGAGGTAACCACTGGTCCCGTTCCGCTTCATACTGCACCCGTAACTCCGGTTTCACCAGGGACTCCCAATCCGCATGAGAGACGGCCATGTAGGCCGAGTCCGTATCCATCTCCATGAGTTGCCAGTCTGATGGATTAAAATACACACCCATGAAATCATAGAGAAACAGCAGCATCCTCAGCTTGGCCACCTGGTATACCATACATCCAATCTGCAGGGGTAGGTTGTAACGGATAGTCTTCTTGGCTAAAGTGATTTCATACGTGTCGTCATCGATGACCTCCACGGACCGAAACAGAGGAGAATTCACTTTTTTGCGGGCTTGGGCAGTAGTGCAAATGTTCACGTTCACGTGCTTATCCTGGTTGGTGACCGTTTTCCCATAATAGCCATTGCCCGTCAATTTCCACGATTCACCGATGATGGCCTTACTCGGGTCTTGATCCCCTTGACGACGGGCAGACGTCACAATGTCGGCATTCTCCGCAAAACAGGCGTGGGGTACGTACTGTATCACTTGATATATTTTCGTAATTTCCAGACCGTGGCTCATGTACCACTGCAATAGCGGAATGCCCAGCAAGATTTTCTCTGCCCACATACTGCCAATCAACATGCGTCGAGGTTGAGGCAAACACTCGTGTTGATCCGCATAGGCCCCCATGGTGTCCCCAATATCATTCCGACTCACCAGCGTGTTCTTAAAGATGGGAGGGCACTGGGCGAAGAGGGGCTTGAGAGTGTCGGGAACATGCAAATCACATTCGACAAAGCCGTAGAGGTCCCCCGAACGAATGGCGTCGAACATCTGTGGTAGACTCAGGAGTCGCCGACGACTCAACGGGTACTCGCGCTCTTTTAGGAAACGCCGTAAATGAGGCAGGGCCTGGCACATGGTGTGAAATTCACACTCCCACATTTCAATCAGATGGTAACCTCTCTCTTTCACATAATCACCGTTCTCCACCACTTCTTGCCGTAATTCTTCCGGTGTTTTTCCACGTCGGTCGTTGAAACGTCCAGCGCTGAAATGACATTCGTGGCCGTGCCAATAGCAACCGTAAAATTGGAATACGGTCGGTGTCCTACCCACCAGGGCAAACCCATCGACGGGGAGTCGACGATCTCCTATGCGCTTCTCTGTGGCGTTGG
Organism: Hanleya hanleyi; assembly: GCA_036873755.1. Lineage (NCBI taxonomy): Eukaryota > Metazoa > Mollusca > Polyplacophora > Lepidopleurida > Hanleyidae > Hanleya > Hanleya hanleyi. Next base: position 16,393 of record JAVTVY010047191.1, on the reverse strand, counting down.
TCTGATTACAACACATATAAGGGAAGTGGGAAGAGGTGCCGACATACTGACTGCGTCACATGACTTCACAGAATAGTCTTCTGGTTAACCTATTCTAAAGCACATACCAAGAATCTAACGATTCGTGATGTGTTGTATCTCAGGTACGCTTTTATTGTACCTGTTCATGTGGCAACTTGGATGATATGACCACACGGCCCCTAGCACCGGCATAAGCGGTATTAGATACAAATCTAGAGCTATGATGGAAATGCTCTGACAACTCGTATACTGGTAATTGGTGAGTATACTGGTAATTGATGAGTATACTCCCCGTCGATATTACTCGTATACTGGTAATTGGTGAGTATACTGGTAATTGGTGAGTATACTCCCCGTCGATAGGCTTCCCAATCCAACCACTGGTCAGCCAGATGCTTGTAAGAAGCGCGTTGCGGTGTAAAATGCCGCCCTTCCGCCAACCAACGTGTATAATGTCCACTGGGCATAGGTTGGGCCAGAGACCACAGGTACAAGGCATTGGCATCGAAACCGATGATCTTAGCACAGGGTTTTCCACCGGGGAGAGTAGTGACGTCCTTCTCGTGATAACGGTGGAAAATAAGACTCGGTCCACCCACAATGTTCTGCTTTAGACAATCATGCATGTCCGCATCTTTTTGCTGTATCAGCGAGAAGTACGTAGGACACGCTTGAAAAAGATGGCGAAGCGCCAGACCCGGTAAACTCAAGCACTCCTTGAAGATGTCGACGTGCATCTCACGACGAAACAGTTGAACCATTTTCTCGGCCGCTTCCAGGAAAGGAACCACATCTAGGTTATTATACCATATCAGGAAATCTCGCAAGGTCTGCATGTGTTGGTCGTTCCATACCTGCTCTAGTTCCCGGTAGGTGTCTTCCGGACATTCCACTTGCTTCAAATCGTCAAAGAAGGCATCCCGGGGTGGCAACTGTGTTTCCTGCAAACGGTCGAGCGTCGATATATACGTGTAAGGGAACCTCCCTTTCGTTTGTGCACAGTCATACGCCTTCACCCACTGATCATAACTATAATTAGGAGCTAAGTAGTTCCGTACATCCAGGAAATGGAGTGATGTGGTAGTGAGGGCCATATGATTATTGATCTTCTTGATGACGGACTTGATGGTATTCGCCTGGGCCAAGTAAGGGTAGAGAAATTCCTTCACCATGTTCAAATCATAGCGCCCCGAATTGAAACCGAGCACCGGTAACTGGCCTAGGTATTGTAGGAAGCGCGCTTTCAATTTCTCCGCATACGGTTTGGGTGAAGGCACATCCTGCGACTGCATGGGCTCCGACTGCGACTCCGACTCCGACTCCGACTCTTCATCATCACTAAACGATACACCCGGTATAGGAATCCGATCGTCCAGTTGGTCCAGTATGTCCTGGAACTTGGACACCAACAATGCCGTACTGGCCGCACTGACTTCCTCTAAATACTCCATCATGCGGGTGATCAACTCATGGGAATCCCCGGTAGACACGAAACAGACCGGTGCAGCGTCATAGCCAGGTACGTTGCTGGAAATGCTGACACTGAGGGGAATATGGCGCTGCGTCCACTGTGTTTTCGCTGAAAACAGGTCCATGGGCTCCAACAAGGCCTCAAAATCATAACACGCCCGGTAGGGAAAATAACGGTCCGCCTCCGGTATGATCAGACCCTCATCGGCCAGTTCCTCGAAAATAGTAGGCGTATTATGATACACACCACCAGGATATACTCGCTTCACAGCGTTCGTACAGATTTTCTCGTGTCGATGTAAGTCGGGGGAACGGTGAAACACCCGATGGCATTGGGCGCAACTGTAAGACTGGGCGTACTGGCTCATATTGTAGATCAGCGAAAAATGACTCACGCCATTGTAGTCGAAAACATTGACTTTCATCGTAGAAGCATACCGTTCTGTTGAACGACGAACCAATTCAGCCACAAATGTATCCTCCTCGCATTGTAATCGGTATACAAAGATATTGATGTTGAACAGTGTTTCCACGTCATCCAAATTCTTGAAAGGGACTCCACGGAAGTGCCGCTCATCCAAGTCTTGCTGCTCTAAATACTGCTCCCAATAGTCATTGGCCACTGTGTTACAATCCCGGGGATTACACTCGTCCACATGCACGGCCAAACACCGAAACAAACATTTCCGGTCTTTGTAGGGCCCATTTGACCCACGCGTTAATGCATACAGTCCGGGTCGATGAAGCAACCAAGGAGGGAGTAGTACAGGAGCACCGATAGGATGATTTCTCATTTTCGTGACGAAAAATGTAACGTTGGTCACCATTTCCACAAGCCATTGGGTATTGGGGCGTTGCAACCGCGCCCATTCCAATGGATCCAACGTAGTCAATTGGGCGAGGAGTGGCTCCAGGGAAATGGCATCCGTCACCGTGAACGGCTGGTCAAACACATAGGTATTATTGCTGGGATAATAATACCGCACCTGGTCCGTCTCCTTGTGCCGTAAAATATACCCGAATGTCATATTCAACTTGAACGCTGTGACCTGGTCTCTGAAAATGTTCTCAGCATAAGTAGACAGATAGGTGAGGTCCTGCAGTCGAAAGTTATACAAGTTCAATAGACGACGGTCACGGTGAAAACAATGGCGTATGGTAGCCCAGTGTCGTTGATAAATCTCCCTCACACGCTCGTCTTCAGGCAAGACTTCAACCGGAGGTGCTGCTGGGTCCCATGGAAAATCTTCTCCACGTCGCATGCTTTCTCTCCTCCTCTCGTCCAAACACGCTGGTCAGGCAGGTAGACAGGCTGGACTGGCTAGAGGTGAGGCAGGCAGGCAGGCTGGTCAGGCAGGCAGGTTGGTCAGGCAAGCAGGCAGGCAGGCAGGTCAGGTAAGTCAGAGAGCTCCGCAAGGTAGTGCAATGAATACACCCAATCCACTAAAAATCACCTGCTTTTATACGTTTTTCACAATGCCGCCATGTTGTATTACAACATGGCCGCCAATCCCGCCGCCATGTTGTATTACAACATGGCCGCCAATCCCGCCGCCATGTTGTATTACAACATGGCCGCCAATCCCGCCGCCATGTTGTATTACAACATGGCCGCCAATCCCGCCGCCATCTTGTATTACAACATGGCCGCCAATCCCGCCGCCATCTTGTATTACAACATGGCCGTCAATCCCACCGCCATCTTGTATTGCAACATGGCCGCCAATCCAGCCGCCATCTTGTATTACAACATGGCCGCCAATCCAGCCGCCATCTTGTATTACAACATGGCCGCCAATCCCGCCGCCATCTTGTATTACAACATGGCCGCCAATCCCGCCGCCATCTTGTATTACAACATGGCCGTGACCCCTGTGACGTCATAGTTACATCCGGGTGAAATAAGGCTCCATTCACGCTAACGCTACTACTCCGGATGTAGGCGCAGACGTGTACCTAGTACGCGTCCATTGGTTCTTTTATCGATCGCTCATTGGCTCTTTTTCTCGACCGCTGATTGGTCCAAATGGAACTGCCCATCCTTCCCAGGTTAATTTACAATCCCCTTTTGGGGTTCAAGCTCTGTATATCGATGCCGCAACATTGTCGCCAAACCTTGCCGAAAGGGAGACCTTGGACCTTTTGACCTGGATATGACCTTTGACCTTTTGACCTGAACTTCATCCGCGCACTGCCGGTGATGACGCGCACTTCCGGAGAGCCCTCGCGCGCGTGCTGCGGCCGGGGCGGGCCGGGCCGGGCTGGGCTTCGCACGTCTAAGGGGAACATTGGAACTCTTCTGGGTTTGGAGGTGAAACCCGGAAGTGACGTGACAACCCACGTGACCTGCGCAGCAGAATGGAAACGACACCCTAGTCTAGCCCCCTCACCTAGGCTTCACATGGATGCCTCACTCGACCCCATCGGCCCACTAGTGGCCCACCTAGACCCCAACACGTCTATTTCCATACCCTTTGTCCACTGCGCATGCGCAGTCACGATATTTCAACCCCGTGCTGACCCCATCAGATGCCCCTCACATAGGCTTCACATGGATACCTCACTCGATCCAATCGGCCCACTAGTGGCTCCCCTAGATCCCAAAACGTCTATTTCCATACACTTTGTCTATTGCGGATGCGCAGAATGACGATATTCCTACCCCACATCCATCCCATCGGTTGCTCCCCAACATAGGTTTCACATTGATACCTCACTCGACCCCATCGGAACATTAGTGGCCTACCTAGATTCCAGAACGCCCACCCCGTATGGACCTATACACCCATAGCCATGCAATATAGGCATATGGGCCTACCCAGGCCTCGGTGACTTTTTCCAAAAAAATCACCGTTTCGCTCCGGGACCCTGCCCATCGTGTTCTAAATGACGAGACGTGAAAAACAAATCCAAACAGCCCATATCACAATGAACGTGTGTGAATTTCCCAGGTTGAACCCATACCCTACTATAGCCAGCCTATAGGCCTATATACAGACCTCGGTGACTTTTCCCAAAAATTTTACCGATTCGCTCCGAGACCCGGCCCATTGTCATTTTCTTGGCGAGACGAGAAAAACGCGACCCCACAAGCCATAGCAAAGCCCACGAAAAAAAATAACGATCCCCATACCCCATACAGGCATTTTCCCTTATATTGTATAATGCAGACCCCTATTGTAGGGGTAAAGTCCGTGATCCGCTTTTTATAGTTTCGGAAAAAAATCCTAATTTTACATGCACCCACCCCATTGACTGGATGAGCAGGTCCCAATAAGCCCGGGGACCGATATTAGCCCTTTTGGCTAGGGTTGATAGGTGTTTTCCCCTAGTTTAGGGGTAAAGTCCGTGTTCCGTTTTTTATAGTTTCGGGAAAAAATCCTAATTTTACATGCACCCCTTCACGAATGCTTCACTTTGATACCTCACTCGACCCAATCGGACCGTGCAGCGTATTTGAAGTCTGGGGACTACTTTTTCTCAGCGGAAGCTTTTTCCCGCGACCGCATCACCACCAGACCGCATCACCGCGGAAGAATACATGCCCAGGGGCCCTTTGCCGGAACTATAGTGACCCCTGACGGAACTCCCTCCCCTGGCGGAACTATTGGGGAGATGATGGGGAGTTCCCTATACCTTTAACCTGGAACAGCGCCCCCTGGTGGATGCAAGAGTTACCTCCCCCGGCAAAATAGGATCGAATTTAGCCTCTCCCTACTACTATTGTTCGAGATTGTATAATAGAGGCGATGATTCAAGAACTCCAAGAACGTCCAGGTAAACCCTTTGTGAGGATTTAGGATTTACCTGGTATTGTGAAAATGTCAGAGGCCATACTACATTGGGGACTAGCTTTTCGCTTAATGTCTTTGAAGGCATGATCCTTGTGCCCAGTTAAGCTATGATAAGAGTCAGCTACTTGTTGATTAGCTGGCACCGGCTAATGCAACACCTACAGAGATCTGAGATAACGAGATCTTGCAGAGATCACCGGGTGAGCATAGATTAAGATAGTGAACCATTCTTCGCTTCCAAGCCACTGTTTTGTCCATTTCCAAAGATTTGTTTCGTCCATTAGCCAGAAGAAAGCAGCACTGCATTAAACATTTGTTTAAAAAAATGAAAATTTACATATTTTTCCACAGTAATAGAACCGGGGGAAAAATTGTTCTCAGCATTTTCCCTGTCGAAAGAATATAACTCTACAATGAAAATACCTTTATTGTTAACATGTCATACATACAAAAATTACTGTCGGAATATTTTTGCCCTAGCGATCTGGGTAGATAATTCGCACATACAATCACCAGACTTCGAAAGAACAATTTTCACGATGTATCCAACATCTCTGAATCAAGGTGACGGAAATGGGTAGATGTTGCTTAGGGAGCTTCTTGAAATTAGGAACTGAGTTCATATGCCGGTTATTCTAATAGGATACACCATGCCCAGTTTGGTGTTTTGATCTGGATGGATTAGAGTTCCAGTTAGGCCATTCCCTCCATGCTGCTGCATGGTATGACATAAGCCATCCTTTGTCTCCCGAGTTCCAAACTATATGGCATGGAGTTCCTAGGAGTTCCAACACGGCGCACCATGCCACTCTGTTTGGAATGCCTCATGCCAGTTCCTAGTATGCCCCAATTTCAAGAAGCTCCCTATCCTGTTTCAAACCTACAGGCCCCGTGGGGCTTCCGGGGATTGACCTGGGATGTCGTTGTGCACACCGCTGGTCATGGTAAGAATAGGCCTCAGCTCCTCCGACAGCTTGTCGTACGAGGCGATTAACTGAGGCACCCGTGGGGTTCCTGGGTGTGAAAAGGAATAGGACCCCACCCGTGCGGTTTCCGGGTGTGAAAACGAATAGGACCCAACGTGATATGACTGAAATATAGTTGAAAGCTACATTAAATCATATTCACTCACTCACTCACTCACTTAAACATACAAAAGGCGAAGGCTTGAAGGCTCAAAATAAGACCGGTCAGGCGAAATCATAAGAACCTCTTTATTGTATGGCTTCTGCATTGACAAGTAAGAATTTTCCTGGCCATCGAGAAGAAATCGACAAAGACCGACTAGCCGTGTTGGACTGAATAGTGTATGACATCCTCTTTTGGGGCCCCGTGAGGCTTGCGGGGACTGACCTGGGATGTCGTGCACACCGCAGGTCATCGTAAGTATAGACCTCAGCTCCTCAGACAGCTTGTCGTAAGAGGCGACTAACTGAAGCACCCGTGCGGTTTCCGGGTGTGAAAAGGAATAGGACCCCACCCGTGTGGTTCCCGGGTGTGGAAAGGAATAGAACCCAACGTCATGATATGAGTGAAATATAGTTGAAAGCGACGTTAAATCATACTCACTCCTCGTCTGGGCCGTAACTTCTAGCTAACGGTCACTTTATTTCATCGTTTTCGATCAGATGTCTTGATTTGGTTAGTATATCCCCGATAAATATCTGTATCTAATACCGCCCAAACCTGTGCTAGGGGCCGTGTCGTAATGCCATTCAAGATGTCCACATCCACAACTAAAATAAAAGCGTGGTTGGGATACAAATCATCACGGGTCAGTTTTGATTCTTGTGATGTGTGTACAACCCCGCAGTCAGTATATTTTTGCCTGTGGGGTCAAATGACTTCTTGTCAGTACTCCGGTATCTTTTCCCACCATCCTATATGTTGCGTTCAAAAATATTTTTTTTTAACTTCTTTAATTTCAGTGTATCCACACCAATAAATCCATTTATTATCCAAGCAGTTCATATACAGGGCAGTAGAAAGCCTGATGACATCTATCAGCATGATGTACCGGGATACATAAGTGTTTTCTGGTCATTCGCCACAGCCAAGTTCGATCCACAGAAAGTGGTCCTGTAACAATAAGAAAGTACTGTAAATTTAACCTTTTGATCTGATAACTAGAATAGGGCCTGCGTATAAAACTATATACAGTCTGTCGAATACGACAAACGAGGCATCCCGTTTTGCATATTGGGTAAAGGAAACCGATGTAATTCCAAGCAATGTATCGTAGCTAAAAAGATATCCACATACGAAATATGGAAACGGCATTCTGAATTTCACTGCACAGAAACAATTAAATGTCGGACTCAGGTGGCACCACCTAGGGTGGATATGGACAGATCACAATCCCAAGTGACAACTTGTGGCAAGATATCCACATAGACCCCAAATAAATTTGAAAACAATCCGTTTTAATTTTATTGTCTGGCAATGTCTATAGTTAGCCGCATGGTTGCATCAGCAAATATATTTGGAGGAAACACAATTAAAAATGCTATATTCTGGCAAAATAATCCCCATACTAAGTTTGGAGAGAATATTAAGTCCTGATTTTAATGTGCTGATATTTTTCTTAAGTTGATCTCCATGTGACACCGCCTATTGGTGTGTCTGGACGGAACATAATGCCAAGCGACATATTGGAAAGAAATATTTATTTATGTCGTTCTAATTCAGACAGAACGGACCATTGAAGATGTTTGCAGTATACATGATATCACTCCAAGGCATGCCTTCAACTCGGACCATTGTAAAGTCAAAAGAACTATCACTGGTTGGGCAGACTATCGCATCAGTCTCCTACTGTGGTGCCGGTTAGACACCAGCAAAGCCATGAAAGGAGTATCGTATCTTCCATTCTGCATAACAACCACCTGTTCACGAATGGATCTTTACATGGTGCAGGGGTTGGGGTCTGTGTTAATTTTGGCTGAGAACAAACCGATGTTATCGTACATCAATAAATTCGCAGGGTCACACTGTCTTCAGCTTCTGGATCTAGCTGGTCTGGAAAGCATCCTCGTGCGTGCTTGCCACCTGCTAGGTCACCTAAACGTTCTGGCTGACGCTCTGTCCTGCGGACCTCAAGTTCTCTCGACAAAATTGCAGCTTCGTAAGGACATAGCACAAATGCCCATCATTTGCGATATCCCACACGATCAACATTTGTCGTACTTGTCAGATTAGGTGGCGGTCACCGTCGACGTATTGTCTCTGGGCTGGGCGGGTATGATCTCGTACGCATTTCCTCTGCCAGATGGCATCTCAAAAGTTCTTCAGAAGATCCAGCAACACGCTTGTGTGAGTGTAGCTCATCGTGGCGTGGTTTCCGGATATTCTTAACCTCCTTGTTGACAGTCCCACACACCTTCCACTGTAAACAAAGCTGCTTTGCTAGCTAGGGGTCGGAATTTATCATCAGCAGCCGCAGGTGTATTATCTTCACGCTTTTATGTAGGAGGAAGGGACAGAATGGTTTCGTCCATCTAGTCCACCTCGGCGGTGTATCAGTCAAAATGGGTTGTTTTCCATCAGTGACGCACCGCAAAACATATGGTTTCCACTCAAGCCTCTGTTCAACAGATAGTTGATGTTCTGCTCTTTCTCTTGCAGGGTCGTGGTTTTGCGCCTTGCATGGTATGAGGCTAGCTCACAGCTATATCCAGGGTTCTAAGCCCTTGATTAATAAGAAATGTAAGCTGTTTTCCCTGCACAGACATGACACAGGTAGCCCAGTCTAAGCTTCCTAAGTGGGACTTGGCGCTTGTATTCGGTGCCTTATGTGCACTCAGTTTGAGCTTTTGGATAGCATCGATCTGAAGTTTCTTGCGTGTTGTACCTTCCTTCAGGCTTTTACTACTGTGGCCACCACATAAGAACAAGTTACTGTATGTCTTGATACCATACGCCATGCGTCCGATTAGTCCAGAGCATTTCTGTCTATTATTCCAGAATTTGTGCACAACAATGAAGTGATCAACGACACAACGTCCAGAGTACTCATAGGTCAAGCTCTTTCCAACTTCCATGGAACTACTTGAAAGCAGACGATGTCTCTTCATTCCCTTTGTTTCGCGCTGCAAGCAGGAGATTGCTTCGTTGCTTTCGAAAACAAGGTATGGAGAAGAATCCAATGACGGGTGGACATGATGCCGATCTTATCATTGAAGTGGTAAATTTAGAGTTCGTCATTCCATGGTAATACCGGGTTTTGTTGGCACTGCGGCCCATACCTTCATTGGTTTGGCGACTATGTTTGATTGCGATCACTGACGACATCTATTTCATAGCTGCTCCCTATGGGTTTACCCTGATCCATTGTCATCTGTACTCTCTTTTTATTGACCGCTTTCTCTCTAATTCTAGGCATTGGTTTGTGATGGTAGACACATACAATAATCGCCGTTCTTCTAAATGACCACAGAGGGTTGAAGAGAGGCAAGAGAAGCATTAGAGTATTTCTATTCATCTGCAAGAACGCTGGCTCGGTGGAGTACCCTACCATTCAGCTCGTCAGGTGGCTCTCAAATCACCGAACGATAATAGGTGGTTTTTCAAAAATTAGACACTTTCTGCACAAGTTTAACCTATCGCCATCAGCCATACTCGATAATCCTCTCACACGCTTCCAGGCGAAGTGACTGATCAGACAGCACATCGAGGAGCAGGCCTACTGACACTAGTGTATTACACTTTGCCGGACTCGTCAACATTGAGTTCTGTACCGCTAATCGGCCATACTGATACCCAATCTAGTTCACAGTAAACAAGCCAACCGAGTTGAATCCAGCCAGATAGAAATGAGTCCGACCTACATTCCGTGTCACGGGACTCCCAGGGGAGAGAGTACTATCATGTACAAAGACGCATCCAACATGAAATCTCTACATACCATATATTGTGAATATCAACTGTGTCACCTGCAGTTAACCGGACGTCTTCTCTGTGAATCTCAAAATACGGTATCATCTCAGGATGGGGGGGGGGGGGCTGTATTCAAATGTGAATTTCAACCTACCATAGCCAGTCTTCACTTTTTTAAAGCCCAGCATATAAGGGATTTTAATTATATCACTGTGACTATATCGGAGTTCTAGAATCAGAATTTTGCCTCTCTTACTTTGTCGATGTTTCTCCTCCGGTGATTACCACCTTGTCCAGGTGCACTTTTGGAGCTCGAAGGCCAAGAATGTTCCAGTCAAATATATTGTACCAATTAGCATCATGCTTCCATTTTATTCCGATCTGTGATATCGCTCCCAGATCAGCCCTCGTTAATGCCATGAATGCGAAGGTTGTTCCGGGTGTTATGTCGATGTCGCTGAAATAAGAACGAACAGACAACTAAAAAAAAGAGATTCATCAGGTTGTACTTGAAGACAAATTCTCTTCGAACAATAGAACTGATTTATTTTGGCTGATATGATAATGACTCTCATGTTAAATGGATGGAAGAAAAGCTTATACCATACTCTCATCGCACCCTCTCCGCCACCAGAAGATGGCAATAAGGGCAGCCAATACCTCATGGCAAGGTCGTCCATTTCGAAGGTGTGGAACTCTCGTAGTTGGATTCATGGGCAATAATTTGTATCATAAATACTATTTATTTAATATTAAATTATTAATTAATATATTAATATTAATTATTAATTATTGTATTGCATAAATAATAATAATAATAATAAGTTTTTGTATAAAAAAACATAAATAATTTGTGGTTGCTAACGATATGTACAGAAAATATGCTGTCGAAATGATTAAGATTTTCCGCATATCTGTCACTTTGATCAGAACTGTGCTCACCGGTTCCCATGTACGGTATCGGTATAAGCCTTCTCATATCATCAAATTGTATGCCTCCTATTGTCAGATACTCTCTGGTTACATTGTGGTTAGCCGCATTGCGCAGCTTATGTGCGCGTGGCTCTCGGCCAATCAGATCTATCAATGACGAAATTGGGCGGAGTAGGCTAAGCATGTAAAGCTGAAGTAAACGCTGTATTCTTGCTCATTACTGTATAAGATGCACTGGGTGCATTTCCCATCTCTCTCGTATGCGCATATACGCACTGCCTATGTCGATCAAAATTGATATACTCTGAATGCGCACGCACGCCGTGTATTTCGGACCAATGCAGTCAGAGGTGTAACACCGATAATATAGGAGGTTAAAAACTCCGACAATTGGGATGATTTGTGCATAGAAGTTTGGTGGAAATGGGACATTCCTGGAGCTCTAGCATGTTGATTACGTCAGGATTTTTTGGTCAGTTAACAATATATAACGTAATTATGACGACTTACTCTTCTGTGAGTTGTATCTCGGCGCTCTGTCCACTGTGTCCTACCAAGGTGATGAAAATGTTTCCTCTCTCTTTCCTTGCCGCAGAATTGGTCATAATTTTGACCTGGTGATGGTAGGCTATACAGAACAATATCAAATCATATTTGAATGAAAGCATTTGCTTAAAAGTTCAATATTGGTGTTATATTGAAACTTCGCGAGCACAAGTTCGGCCTGTTTAGCATAATCGAACGATTCTAGACTTTTTACTCTAGCAGGTTACTTAACGATAGATCTGTACGCAGATTCCTGCCTGAAACTAGGTGCCATTTAAGTTGATGGATTTGTCATGGGTTTCACTGGTTCAATACAGTAGGCATACCGTAGCTCCGGTGGCTCAGGATAATTCGAATATGTGACACACCGAAATATTCGTCGAATAATTATATCGGCTCGAAGGGATACAGCTAGCAGCAGATTGATTTCAAGATGTATGTAATTTCCGCGGTACTTACCACAGAAGGGGCCCGTGCCGCCGAATGTTTCCAGAAAGTATTTAATGTGCGTTTGACCGCTTGGTGGCTTGACCCTATCCGCATGGAAGCCCATATAACCACAACCCTGGCCCTGGCATGGTATACAGTTACCGTCCTAGATGAAAAGAAAATGGCAGCGCGACATATTTTGTAACGTTTTGCAATGTTAAGCTTCATTTTAAACAAATCTGTCGATTTTTAAAGACGTAATCCCATAGTGATATTTTCAAACAGATTCATAGAAATTCTCAGGAAGGTGCATTGAGGCGTGACCTCGAGCATAAATTTTGTGGTTCGTACATATCCTCTGCTGCCTATACCTACAACATAGGACAGATTTTTAACAATTGATAACTGGTGTAACTATGGTAGTTATGCATCAAAATATCATACTATTCTAAGAGAGGATACCATTGAGACCAACTAATTATTTCATTATGATATTTATATTTACGAAAGTTCGTACTGAAAATAAACTAGTTAGTGTCAAATGCTCAATCCTTCTCGATACTAAACCTATTTTCATAGAAGAACTTGGGAACTTGGATATTGTGGATCAAAATCTATTGATAGGAAATATCGAAAAGTCGAAATTTTAAGATGAGTTTTAAGGCTCAATCATTTTAGTTTAGTTTATTCATTCGAAATCCAACAGGCTCAGTATAGGACCCACTAACTGGTTCAATAACATGCAGGTACATATAACAATGATATAAAACCTATGAACATATAAAACCTAAATAATACAAAAGGGTATGGACTAAAATCAGTCCAGAGAATATACATTGTGTAAAATGTGGAGGTATAAGACCAGATACTATAAACATTACACAATCTGATTGAATACGGTGAGGATATCAGCTAAAATCAGCAATAAAAATGTCTTTTGATAGCTGTTTTAAGAGACGATTCATTAAAAATGTCTATTTCAGTCTGTCGATAAAGCTCATTTAGAGATGACATACATCTGTTTAAAACAGAGAACTTACGAACATTAATTCTAGAAAGCGGATATCTAAAGGGTAAAATAGTTCGAAGTGATCGAGAAGGGTAGTTAAAATACAATTTCTCGATAAGATAAGAGCAATTAAAATGGGAATGTACACATTTATAATGTTGGGCTATCTCTTGATATCCCTCCCACCTGATGGGCTTCAAATCTTTCAAACTGCATGCTGTTGGTCTTGTCGGATGGGGACAAATCTGATTAGATACTTCAAATAGGGAGCTATTGTCTGAGTCTTTGGGCAGATGGAAAGGCCTGAATCTAAAAAAATATTTGTCAGGATTGGCTATTGTATGCATTGTCTCGTAATCCTGACATGAAATATGAACCTTCAAGCACGTGTATGCTCGGAGAGATCATGAAATCAAGAATGCTATTCGGAAAACCTAAGAATAAATCGGCTAGGGTTCGTCCAAGGGGATCAACTATATCTGTCATGGATTGGCTTTGTCAGATGAACTATGACTAGGGGTTATACATGTAAGGACAATGCTTAAGGTAGCCAAGTCTGGGAACGAGTTAAACGCCAAGCAATGTGTCGTATATATATGTTAACTGTAAAATAGAGTAGTCTCCCCTGCCACAGCTACCAGGCGCTCACAGTTCGGGGCCCAATCAACTGCACACATGTATCGGGCCTTACAGACTAGTCTTTTGTGTTAAATGCCGTCATTTAGATCTGACGACGATACAGCTCACCAATCTCCAATGTACGAGTTGTCACAGCGAAACAGCTCACCAATTAGCAGTATACGAGTTGTCAGAGCATTTCCATCATAGCTCTCTAGATTTGTATCTAATACCGCTTATGCCGGTGCTAGGGGCCGTGTGGTCATATCATCCAAGTTGCCACATGAACAGGTACAATAAAAGCGTACCCAAGATACAACACATATCACGAACCGTTAAGATTCTTGGTATGTGCTTTAGAATAGGTTTACCAGACGACTATTCTGTGAAGTCATGTGACGCAGTCAGTATGTCGGCACCTCTTCCCACTTCCCTTATATGTGTTGTAATTTTTACCTGTATATGGCGAGATTCTGCTGGTGGACGTTTCGTCCCCGAGGCCCGACCCCTGTACAGACCTTTTGGTCTTTGATGTATGTTGGCATTTGTGGGAAGTTGATGCTGGGTCGACATCGGGCCTTACAGACTAGTCTTTTGTGTTAAATGCCGTCATTTAGATCTGACGACGATACAGCTCACCAATCTCCAATGTACGAGTTGTCACAGCGAAACAGCTCACCAATTACCAGTATACGAGTTGTCAGAGCATTTCCATCATAGCTCTCTAGATTTGTATCTAATGCCGCTTATGCCGGTGCTAGGGGCCGTGTGGTCATATCATCCAAGTTGCCACATGAACAGGTACAATAAAAGCGTACCTGAGATACAACACATATCACGAATCGTTAAGATTCTTGGTATGTGCTTTAGAATAGGTTTACCAGACGACTATTCTGTGAAGTCATGTGACGCAGTCAGTATGTCGGCACCTCTTCCCACTTCCCTTATATGTGTTGTGATTTGATCGTATTGTTTTTATGTATTGCTTGTACTTTTTATATGTGCGCTTTTATGTGGTGGCTTTAGCCTTCGGGCAGAAACGAGCAATAAACCATCTTATCTTATCTTGGTTTAAACAATATTTTATTGAATCAGTGGGAGCACAATGAGCCGGAGCTCGTTAGTGTGTCTCCCAGTCGTATAGACAACAATTAGTTATTCAACAGATACACATAGAAGAATATGTACATATTCATTTATGGCAGGATACTTTATATGATGAGTGATGATGTAAATATTTTAGTAGTAAACAATAAACATACAAACAAGCAAAAATATTTCGGTTCATTATTTCCAAGTTATTTCCATTAATGATGTACTGTTGAAACGTAGTATTGGACGAAGGGAGTGTCATTGGTCAGAAACTGCATCTGGGGCGAATGACCTACATATGGAGAAGTCTTTCATTTCTATCTGATCGCGAAAATCACAAGTCAGCGTTGAAACCTGTTGGTTTCTATAACAAAAGCACCCAGGTACATCTGGATATTAATATTTTCTGTTAGACTTTTATCACAATCTCCAAAAAGGAGATTGGTACAAGCGACAGAATAGGGATCATCGTAGATGTCCAGCAGATTTAGCAATCAAACGTTGTCTTTGAGTGATAAAAATGGGACAGTGGAAGAAAAAGTGTTCGACAGTTTCCTCAAGGCAGCCGCAGTTACATATCGCGTTGTCGCTTACATGATTTTCAAACAAGTGTCGTTTCAAGTTGCTGCATCCATTACGAATTCGACAAAGTAGGATGTTTTGTGACCTTGGGCCAATATAATTCCAAGGAGGAGGGATAGGTTTAGGATACATTTTTAATAATTGGTGTTTGAACTGTGGAAGGCTAGCAGAGTTTCTCACGGGAGATTGATGTAGTCGCCTCAATATCAACAGGGAGATTGTTTTAGAAGCATTAAAGTCAACTAACCACCGAGCGGCCCAGTCAGTTATGAGACTCAGGTCATGGTTAATGCTGGGAAGAGTGGTAATGATATATAAACATGTATCATCTGCAAATATGCGTATTTTGTTAAGGATTCCAATGGGTAGATCATTGATAAACAGGAGGAATAAGAGTGATCCCAGAGCTGATCCTTGTGGAACACCAGCGTGGATACGTAATGACTCTGACTCGATTCCATTAAGTACTACTTTCTGGAATCTATTCTTATCTATCTATCTTATCTTATCTTATCTTATATATCGTGCCCGTCTAGTTGTTTGAATTCAGATGTTCGTATCCGTGTTTTGGTTTGAGAGACGCCCGATGTCGTTTCTCCCCGGACGTTCCAGCTTTTAATCCGCATAAGTCGGCTTTCGTCTGAATATAACGAGGTCCCACGAAGCTAGCAAATCAGCCTCGCGCCTCGTCTGTTATAATTTTTAAACAGGCCATTTATCTTATTCTTATTCGCACAGAGCACAATATTCAACATGGGTAGTTCAGGAAGAATATAGACCTGGTCACGCCAGAATTCTCACGTCTATAGAAGACGAAAATGGTTACAAAATTACCGATACCGGTTCTTTTTACTCACTTTGAAGTTTTCATAACTGCCACACCTGTAGCCCTCGAAGGGACACGCACTGTTGATACTCTCGGTAAATAAGGCATACGAACGAAGGTGGTTACAGGCCACAAACTGTTTCACACCTATAAAAAGAATTAAGGAAACATATATAGAACTGAATAATAATGCCCCCA